>PITA01013935.1:0-55561 GCA_004023965.1 Spilogale gracilis
GAGGCTGAAATAATGTTGTTTAGGTACCCAACTCTGTGACACCTAGCTTAGCTGAGGGATAGCTTTTCTGGAGCACAGAAGTCATAAATACAAACGCCTCCAGAGGCTTGGTGTGAGTAAGTGTGAATGGGGCTGGAGCGGAGGCCCAGATGACCTGGAGAGGACGACATGCACCTAACAGGCATTTGGGTTTATCTTCTATTAGGAAAAACCCTGTACGGTTTAAGAAGTCACACTGCAGGCCAAAATGCCCCACGGGAGCCCTGATGTAGAGTGTGTGCACATCACCTGTGTACATCTTTTTAAAAAATTGTTTCTCTTGGTTGAGCTTTTGGAAAATATCGAAAAGCAGCGAATTACGGGCTATATTCTCTGACAGCTACCTAGTCTGCAGATGACCTATGTTTCCTGTTAATCATGCAGCCCGATGTTTTTACCTGTTGGACAGACTAGGAAGGAGGTAAAGCCGTTTGTCTTTTCAACCGAGGCCACTGGAAGTTATAGGGAAGGAAAACTTTTCCCTTTTTCCCTTCCAGGTTCTTTGGCCAGCCTAAGGACTCATTTGACATAAGATAGATTAACAGGAGAAAAACAAATTTAACTACGTATGTGTGGGAGCCCTACAAAGACAGGAGAGGCTCTCTCAGGCAATGGAAGTCTATATGCCACCCTGAGCCAAGGAGAGGTAGGTGTAGGAGTCTGGGACTTCAGAGAGGTGGAAAACAATTTACAGGAAGATGAGAAGAGCAAATGTTTGCTAAATGAGTGTTTACCCTGCAGAGAAGTCTTTCTTATGTTAAAAAACAAACAAACAAACAAAAATTGTTATCTTTGGTAATAGCTCTCTTCCTGGTACAGACTCCCTGTCTGAATTTTTTTTAGATAGTTAAAGGGAGGAGGTAAAAAGCTCTTCTTGGGTCTGCTGTGCCTTGATTATCTTAAGCTCGAAATAATTTGCATGCCACAGTGGCACATTATGGGGTGGTCTGCCTTGAACTGCATCAGAATCTAGAGGTAAGGGGAGAAGGCCAGTTTTCCCCTTTGGTCTCCCGGTACCATTTTGGGCCCACCGAGAGAGAAGAGGTGGGCCATCATTTTGGAGATGCTGGGCTAGAACTTAGATGGGAAATGGGTATCACATATAAAAAAACTGTAGGAGTTTTGATTATGGCAACATTTTGAATATTTGTGCTGGCAAAGGAGAGGACATTGTCAAGGGTAATCAAGTTTTGTGGTGTTTCAGAAGAACATATAGTATTCAAGGATGACATGAAGTCTTTTCTGGAGTCTTTAAAAATGATATTGTTGAAAAAGGCAATCTTCTGAATGGGAGAAGATATTTGCAAATGATATATCTGATAAAGTGTTGATATCCAATATATATAAAGAACTTACACAAGTCAACACCAAAAAAACCGAACAGTCTGATTAAAAAATGCACACAGGACATGAATAGACATTTTTCCAAAGAAGATATACAGGTGGCCAACAGATGCCTGAAAAGATGCTTGACATCACTAATCATCAGGGAAATGCAAACCAAAACCACAATGAGACTATCACCGCACACCTGTCAGAATGGCTAGAGTCAGAAAGACAAGAAATGACAACTGTTGGCAAGGACACGGAGAAAAGGGAACTCTCATGCACTGTTGGTGGGAATGTAAATTGATGTAGCCACTGTGAGAGACAGTATGGCGGTTCCTCAAAAAATTAAAAATGGAACTACCATATGATCTATTAATTCCACTATTGGGTACTTACCTAAAGGACCAAA
This sequence comes from Spilogale gracilis, assembly GCA_004023965.1. NCBI lineage: Eukaryota > Metazoa > Chordata > Mammalia > Carnivora > Mephitidae > Spilogale > Spilogale gracilis. The sequence continues at coordinate 1,778 of PITA01013935.1, forward strand.
ACTACTAGTTCAGAAAGATATATGCACCCTTATGATTATTGAAGCATTATTTACAACAGCCAAGATATGAAAGCAACCCAAGTGTCCATTCATAGAGGAATGAATAAAGAAGAGATGGTAAATACATACAATGGAATATTAGTCCTAAAAAAGGTGAGATCTTCTCATTTGCAACAACATGGGTGGACCTATAGTGTATTATGATAAATAAAATAAGTTAGACAAAGACAAATACCATATGATTTCACTTATATGTGGAATCTAAAAAAATGAACGGATAGACTCAAATATGGAGAACAAACTGGTTAAATATGGGAGGTGGATGAAGGGATGGACATAATAGGTAAAGGGGATTAAGAAGTATGAACTTTGGGTTCTAAAATAAGTCATGGAAATGAAAAGTACAGCATAGTCAGTAATACTGTAGTAACTTTGTATGGTGATAGATGGTGACTACATTTACCCTGGTGAGCATCAAGGAATGTATAAAATTGTGGAATCACTATGTTGTGCACTTGAAACTAATAAAAACACTGCATGTCAGTTATACCTTAATAATAAAAGAAATGGGATAGTTTAACACTTGGACCGTTTCTCTGCAGTTACATACAAATACACATAGATTCATGCATGTGCACACATACTTAATCGAGAGTTGTGTTCCCATGTTATGATACTGTGATTTGATTCTGAGAACTCTGGAACCTACCTTTCCTTCAGGGTCCGTGCAGGCAGTATGTGTGATGTTAGGGTGTGGCATGGTTCTCCATGATCCACCACCTTCAGGATCAAAACAATCTCCAAGCAAAGGAAAAGGCAGCCTGCTGATTTATTTCCTAGTACAGTGTGATCCCATTTTATGCACATTAAGTTCTGTAAATTTCAACAAATGACACAAATACTATTTATAAAACTTCACATGATGTGCAAAATTTCAGTGGATACATTCCCCCAAATTGTGTGTGAAGCTATTGTCATATTTTCAAAGCTAGCAGGTCAACTGAATTGTAAAAATGCTTTGATACCCACTGGCATTACCGGCATTACCTTTTCTTATAAAGAGAAGTATCTATGAACCCTTGGCAATATTATGTGAACTCTTTGTTGTTTATAGAACTTCTTCAAGGATTTTGGTGACATTGTGTTATTATTTTAAAATTAGGTATTTAATTTAAGTCTCTATCTTGCAAAATACCCAGGTGTGTTAATACTGGTGCTGAAGAACATCCTGAAAATTGGTAACTTTTGAACAGAACTTTGATAAAGCACACTATGAAATGCCATGCTGTCAATTTATGAGCTACAACTGAGAAATGTTAGAGATAATGCTGATATTAAAAAACAACAATAAAGAAAAATGCAACACAATGACTGTAGATTTATGTGTTCTGAGAATGCATTCCCTATGCCCTTCCCCCAGACTCTGGGATAATCAGTTCTGAATTATGTGAGTTCTTCAGGGACTCATCCCATTAATCAAATGCAGCCGTGCTTTATGAAACCCTATTACCCAGGCTTGGAAAAGATTGCTTAGGTTGAAAAAATACGTATAGTAAGGTACTTATTTGTCTGATGCACAGAAACACATCTTTAAGGGCTTAGAAAAAGAAAATATTGCATCTCTTTCTTTAAAACTTGTCAGTAAATATTTAGTGAATTATTTTGTATGCCACCCTGCTCTGTTGTGGGGAAGAAGTATATTACTGGCATTTATGAGAAAAGGCAGATGGTCACTTCTTGCTGGTAGGTTTGCACTAAATGATTTCAAAGTTCTTTGGCTTTTACATCAAGTGATATAAAGTGATAGGGCTTTTAATAGTAATTGCTTATGTTTAAATAATGGTTATTATGTGCCAGGCCCTGTGTGAACTGCTTTAATAACTCCTTTAATCCTCATGGCAACCCTTTGAGATAGGTACTATTATTTCTGCCATTCTACATGTTAAGAAGACAGAAGCACAGGGAGGTTAAGTGACTTTAAATGTCCTAAAACTATGAAGTTGTGGAGCTGAGAGTCAATTCCAGGCTGGTTGGCTCCAGAGTCTCTATCCTCATTGACCAATATCAGTGGCCTTTCAGGAAGCTGGAGTTGAGGAGCCTGTAGTAAGAAACTTCATACCCTGAGGAGAATTTGCTGTGAAAACAAGGGGAGGAGGCTGATTGTGACCAAGTGCCTATCTAAGATTTCACCTAGAAAGCCTTGTTTGACTTCAGAAGACCCTCCACCCCGCTCTACCCTGCTGAACTCCCCATCTGCTTGTGATGCTTACAGGGGTGAAAACATTTAATTTCATAGTTAAAGAGCTGACAATGGCAAGGTCTGTCTGGTTTATGGTCCTCCTGTTAGTGGGAATGGGTGTGTCAAAGGGTTTGGGTTTATTGGGCAGCCACTGTAAATGCCTGCTGTCAGATCCTTCCGTTTTAATAGGTGTGGGAAGCAGGATTCAGGATGAGCAGACTGGGGAGAGTGACCGACCTTGCCCAAGTGATGTCAACCTACCTATCTTACTGTCCGGACTTGAAACTACGAGAGACTTTTGTCTGGAATGAGGTGATCCCTAATTTATTTTCACTTGGGCAGGGAGAACTAGAAGCTGGGTCCTGAACATGTGACAATGGAGCTGCAAAAACGCACTAGAGGGTTTCTATACATGTGTACAATTAGTGCTGACTGCACAAAGGAGCATTTTCTCATGTTTGGGAGTCAGACTGTGACAGCTTTGATATATGTCCTAAGGACGTACGTGACACAGGCCCTCACTGATTGTGCTGTTCCCTTTTTCCCCTCTCTCACGAATGCTTTTGTTGTGTTAGATCAGTCTGTGTTCTGTTCATACCTTTACCTTTGTGGGACTGCAGTTTTTAGGAATTTTATGAATTTAGAGACCATGTTCAAGAAGCAGTCAAATGCGTTTTTTTTTTTAAAGATTTTATTTATTTATTTGACAGAGAGAAACACAGCCAGAGAGGGAACACAAGCAGAGGGAGTGAGAGAGGGAGAAGCAGGCCTCCTGCCGAGCAGGGAGCCCGATGTGGGACTCCATCCCGGGTCTCTGGGATCATGACCTGAGCCGAAAGCAGTCGCTCAACCAACTGAGCCACCCAGGCGTCCCTCAAATGCATTTCTATAAGACCTCTCACTTGAGAGGCGCCTGGGTGGCTCAGTCTGTTAAGCATCTGCTTTCGGCTCAGGTATTGATCTCAGGGTCCTCGGATCGAGCCTGGTGTTGGGTTCCTGCTCAGGGTTGCCTGTTTTTCCCTTTCCTTCTGACTCCTCTCTGCTTGTGCCCCCCCAAATAAGTAAAATCTTAAAAAACTGCTCACTTGTTATGGGTATGATCTGAAGGGTGCTCCTGTTCTTTCTTAGAGCTCTAAAATCTTTTTCTGTATATTTTACTTAACTGTAATTGAAAAAGAGGCATGGCCTCATTGATTACTTTCTGAACCCCTTTTATTGGTCCAAAAAATTAGATAGAAAAAGTAGGAAATCTCTTGCAGCAGTTTGCATTTGGTTGTGGAGCATCTAGCATCAAGTTATAGAAGAGGTAGGTAGCACGGGAGGATTGCTAGGGAACCTCACAGAGTGCTTCCGCATACATTTGCGGTGGATGAGGGCAAGCATTTTTGTCCTCATTTTACAGATGACGAAGCTGAAAACTGTTCCACATCAAACAGCTAGTCACCCAGACCCCGCTCGCATTCTTCCCAGCTGCCTTTCCCAGCTGTGTGGACAGTGGGAGGGAGAGGGCAAGTTTAAGCTGAGACATGAAGGCAGTCCTGTCTGGAGTGCAGAGGCCAGGCTGTCATGGCCTCATCGGAAGGCTGCTGTAAAAGCCTGTCAGAAGCCGTGGTGCGCTGCCCAAGATTCCCCCTGTTACTCACCCCATCCTTGGAGCCTTGCCCTCGGGCTGGAGGTGTGTAACAGGTTGAGTTGTCTCTTGCACATCATATTTGGTCTCAAGCTCTGGTCGTTGCTTTTGAGGCCTAGCCACAAAGACCACATCAGAGTGGCAGAGATGTAAACAAGCAGGCAGGTTGGCGTGGGAGCGCTTCATTGCCTAGCTGTGGAGGGCAGAAGGCAGGTGAGGGCGGCTGTGCTGAGGATGGGCAGTGTTAGGGAGACAGGGACCTGGAGCCTCACCACCTCCTCTGTGGTTCCCACCCAGATTTCTGTGGGAGCTCTTAGCACCATTTGTTGATTCTTCCGACTCAAAAGGCGTGGGATGTAGGGAGTGTTCAGTATTGATTAAATGATATATTTGCAGCTTTTTGAGAAAGAAATAGAATTTTCCTTCTCTTACTCTACCTTTTTGAATACAAAAATACTTTAAACAAAAATACTTTAAAAAGAAATATCAAGCCAACCTCAGTATTTAAAGTTTTAAATTTTGGATGTTGTAAATGCAAAGGTAGAGTTAGGCCATTCCTCAGTTGGATTTCAGGAGGCCTGGATTAATCGTACTTTGGTCACTGTCATTAGATTTCAGAGACATTCCCTGTAAGGCTGTTTCTCTGCAGGATTGAAGATAAAACCAACCGAACTTTGTTTAATTGACTTATTAACATTTTAAAGGACAGTAAGTTCATAGCCCAGGTGACTGCAGTTAATTTACTCAGTTTGCAGACCATTCTTCTACTTTTTTGGTGCTCTTAAGTACATGTAGGTCTTTCTAGGATTTCAGCTTGCTTTCTTCCTTCTGCTCTGCTGGTCACTTTGGGTTTCGTGTGCCTGTTTTAAGGCAACTTTATTCAGCATGGCATGTGTGTCAGGGCCCGGCCCGGTGATGCCAGGAACACAAAGATGAGTAAGAGGTGACCTCTTTGGAGTCCTCAACCTGGTGGGATCACAGTGGGGCCTCAAATAAGGTTCGGACCAGACTGTGCTGGGAAGGGGTTATTCTGGTGAAATCAGTGGCTAGATGCAGGTCTTGAAGGATGGGAGGAAGGGGCAAGGGTTTACCAGTTTCCAGGCCCTGCTCTAGGCGTTACCTGTGTATCAGTAGAGTTTCTCCTTATAACAACCATATAAAGTATATTCAGTTGTTACCTCTGTTCTGTACAGGAAGTGACGAAAAAGAAGGAACTTGTCCAAGGGCAGCTCAACAGTGGTACTGCTGGGATTCTAGCTCAGGCAGTCTGGTTGAGAGTCCATGCTGTGAGTCGCTGGATGAGGCGAGTGGGATTTGGACAAATGAAGATTAGGGCTGTGGACGCCCAGGCGATAGATAGGGGAGCCACAGTGATCAAAGGCGCTGAGGCAGAGTGGTTGGTTAGAGCCTTGTGACTGATGCCCTGGGTTCTCACACTGAAGGGGATGATTGTAACGTCTGAGTGTCCTCGGTTTTACGAGTCCCTGTGCTGGTGCAATGTTGTATTTGTAACTCAGTGGCCAGTGGGAAGGTTGTGAAGGTCTTTTGAGTCCTGGAGTTGCAGAGCCTCTTGCCTCCTGGTCTTCAGACTGGCCTGAATTTCGGGCATTGATTCTCCAAGTAGGTGAACATGTAGGTCTCAGCCCTTGCTGGCCTCTTGCCATTGTTTTTCCTTCCTTTCCTTGTACCTCTGGGAGTAGTGTTCTGGAAGATCATCTGAACTGCTTCTACTTCTTTACTTCATCGTCCAGTCTTCACCGTTACCTCTGGTCTGTCCTGTGTCATCCCACTGCAACTGTTCCTACTAAGGTGTCACCGGCTGGCTCACTGATCATTCTAGTGAGGACTTCTCACTGTTTGACTTGCCCAGTAGCTTCCAAGCAGGGGCAGTTTTGCTCCCTCTCCCTTTGGGTTAACTGGGAGTGTCAATGTCTGAAGACATTTTTGGGTGTCACAGTTGTTCGAGTCAGCCCTCTGTTCTTAAAACTTTACAACTGCCCTAATAGAATTCCCTCCTGACTTGTCTCACAGTGAATCCTCAGTTCATTCCTTACTATCTTCTGTAGAGGACTCTTCTCCAGCCTTTTGATGTTGCTTCTCAGGATTCTTTCCCTATCCTCACATACCTGTTGCGCTAGCTCCTCAGTCCAGGGATTTAGCTTCCACCTCTGGCTGTGTGCCTACCCATCTGTTTTCAGGCTGCAGGTCTTTTGACTCCAGTCTTGTGTTCTCTACCTCATTTACACAGACATTTTCAATTCAATATGTCCAAAATAAGGCCAGCCCAAGGTTGGCTTTGTCCTTTTGTCCAACCTGCCCCTCCCATGTTTACCATCCAGCAGTTTGCTCCCCTCCAGCGGTGAGCACCATTTTACTTTGCTGCTGCTTGGGTACACATCTCTCACCTGGATTACTGCCCCTCCCCACCCCCAGCCCTGTAGCCTCATGTCCTTAACTTCTGCCAGGAAGAGCTTTCCAGAACAGAACTCTGACTGAGGGATCTCAGCTACAATGAAGTCTGAATGTGTAACCTTCCAGCCCAGTCCCAGTGGTTCCCAGCTAGGAGTATTACTGCTCTGTAAAAGGGCCTTTTGAAAATGTTACAGGTGTTGTGGTAACCAGAATCTAGTGGAATCTCCATAAATCCTTTTTACTTCTTAAAAGAGATGGGTTCTGCTTTGTGTCTGCTTCCCTCCTTTTGGGGAAACTGATTGGCCTTTTAGATGGCCTGTGGGCCATGTGGTTAAATAGGGTAGAAATATCTTGGTGTTCCTAGTTTCTGTCCTGATAGTTTTAGGACAATTCTGCTTTTTTCCTTCATGTCCTGGCAGTGTAATTCTGTGAAGACCCCAACAATTAGGTTGACGAAATATTCCTGTCATCAGGTATCAGACCATTCTAGAAGAGAATTGGGGATGAGGGAATTCTCTTTTCTAGTTTCTCTGTGGTGTTCAGGATAACCTAACACTTTGGAGCTGGTAGGTTAGTGGCCTCATCATACTATTTCCTAGTTCACTGGAGGAATCCCTTTTTAAAGAACCTTGGAACTGCCTGTCATTACACCCACATCTTAGGAATACCTCATACTATACTATACTGTTGGAAGTACTGACATACGGCTAATTGCACCGTGAAGGATTTGGACTTTTTGAAGCTTACTGGTGTGTTTTTCAGCTGATAACAAATATCTGAAAATAAATCCCCTTGGCACAACATAATACCAGAAGAAAGTAGTCAGTGTTTTTTGATCCTGTCTGGTGTTAGTCCGGCAGTGAAAATCTTGACACCAGAAACTGTCCTGTTGGCCCGAATGGGCTCCTGTGGGGATGGTGGCTTTGATGTGGGATTTGGCGCCAGCTGGAATCCCAGCTCCCGCGTGCTGAACCTCTCTCTCTCTCTGTGTTTCTCCCCAGAAGCCCCATGTGCCACGCCCCTGATCTGTAGCTTCGGGAGGCCGGTGGACCTAGACAAGGACGACTACCAGAAGGTGGTGTGCAACAATGAGCACTGCCCCTACAGCACCTGGATGCACCTGCAGTGTTTCTACGAGTGGGAGAGCAGCATCCTGGTCCAGTTTAACTGCATCGGCCGCGCCCGCAGCTGGAACGAGAAGCAGTGTCGCCAGAACATGTGGACAAAGAAGGGCTACGACTTGGCCTTCCGCTTCTGCTCCTGCCGCTGTGGACAGGGCCACTTAAAAAAGGACACAGACTGGTACCAGGTGAAGCGGATGCAGGATGAGAAAAAGAAGAAGTCTGGGTCAGAGAAGAACACAGGGAGGCCCCCTGGCGAAATGGGGGAAGAGGCCAAAAAATGCCGGCCACCCAATAAGCCTCAGAAAGGCTTGAGCCATGACCTCCCCCGGCGGCACTCCATGGACCGGCAGAACTCCCAGGAGAAGGCGGTCGGCATGGCCGCCTATGGGGCGCGCTCCCCCTGCGCCTCCCCGGGCCAGTCCCCCCCCACTGGCTACTCCATTCTCTCCCCTGCCCACTTCAGTGGCCCCCGCTCCTCGAGATACCTTGGGGAATTCCTAAAGAATGCCATCCATTTGGAGCCTCACAAAAAGGCCATGGCGGGGGGCCACGTGTTCCGAAACACCCACTTTGACTATAGTCCGGCTGGGTTATCGGTGCACAGGGGGGGCCACTTCGATGCGCCCGTGCAGTTCCTGCGGCGCCTGGACCTGTCCGAGCTGCTCACTCACATCCCCAGGCACAAGTTGAACACTTTCCATGTGCGGATGGAAGACGATGCCCAGATGGGCCAGGGCGAGGACCTGCGGAAGTTCATTCTCGCGGCCCTCAGTGCCAGCCACAGGAATGTTGTCAACTGTGCTCTGTGCCACCGGGCACTCCCAGTGTTCGAACAGTTCCCTTTGGTGGATGGAACTCTGTTCTTAAGCCCGTCAAGGCACGATGAGATCGAATATGATGTCCCATGTCATCTTCAAGGTACAGGTGTTCATCCACCTTACCTGCTTTCCGTTTGTTAAAAGCTGAGAAGCAAGATGGGGTTGCCCTCTGGCTTTGTTGTAGTGGATGGGGCTACTTGTTCTAGTTAGGTGCAAGGCAGTGCTGGAACATTTCAGCTTTGCCCATTGAGATGGTGGAGATGGTGTTGGTTTTTTTCTCTTTACTCGTGATGCCACTGTACCAAATACAGTTGTCCTGGTGGGCCATTTTATGTTTTTGTTCTGCTGTAATTTGAAGGGAGGATTCCTTGTATAGTTTTCCATTATTGGGCGGGAATTTAGAGTAGGATTACATATTTTTGTCACTTGGTATAAAACAGTTGCCTTTGAAACCTGTGTTAATGTGCCCAGCACGCTTTGTATTCTCTTTGATCCTTGTAAACGTAGTGGGGTAAGGGAAGGGGGGGCTGCAGAGAGGGCCAATATGTTTTTAGATGAGTCGAATTAATCTTGAAGTTTATGGAAGATCAGGCTTTCTTGATAACAGCAAAAGGAAAGTGGAAGATTATTGGAAGCTGAGGCATCACCCTGGTGGCAAAGGCAGGGGGAGCTTAATACTGTGGATGACATTCATGGACGTAGTGATACTTCAGCCCGAACTTGAATGATGGGCAATGGTCAGGATAAATGGACAATCGATCAATTTATGTGAAATTATTGAACTTATATAAAGGTGATATACATGGTGTAACCTGTTTGTAACTTTAAAAGTGTGCTAAGAAACCCTGAGGTAGAACCTCTATATCCCCACCTATCTTCTCCCCCTCTCTTCGATTATGGTTCCCAGAGATAACATTTTTCAATTATAACTGATACTCAGGTTTTTCCTTTCTTTTTCTTTTTCTTTCTTTTTTTTTTTTTTTAAAGATTCTATTTATTTATTTGTCAGAGAGAGAGAACAAGCAGGGGGAGCAGCAGGCAGAGGGAGAGGGAGAAGGAGAAGCAGGCTCCCCATGGAGTCCCGACATGGGACTTGATCCCAGGACCCAGAGATCATGACCTGAGCTGAAGGCAGATGCTTAACCAACTGAGCCACTCAGGCATCCCACCATTATAATTTTAGAACTGCTTTCTTTGTATCCAGTTTTAGATATTGTGTATTGACGTATGTTTAAGGTGGATGGATAACTGTGCTTTCTTAAATCTTCCCATTTCTTTCAGGATAATAATTCACAATTCTTGATGAAATCCTTAGTGTTTTTACTGCTTTGATTATGTAAATATCTAGTGTTGAGCAAGAAGTATGGGTGTATTTCCTATGGTACATTATATTCTAGGACATCTTCTGTTTTGTCATTACGGTTAATAATTGCTTTGCAGTTTCATTTGCTTATTAGTCTTTTTGGAAACATTGGCTCGTTGTTCTCACCCTTCAGCAGCTCTCACAAAGCTTTCAGAAGCATTTGCACGTACCTATCGTCCATTTAATGAACTTCTTTTGGTAGAAATTAAACTCCCTTCACGGAGCCTTTCATTTTCTGCTCCTGTCTGCCCACTGCATTCGTTAGCTGCTTTACTGTGTGGCTGCCTTTCTAGGAATTCTTTACTTTTCTTTATTTTTCTGTTTCCTAGATCTCATATTTTCTTTTTTCTTGGTTTATTTCCTCAGTTTGTTAAGAAACATTCCTAGGACTTTCTGAGAAAGGAAGCATGGGAATAGGTATTTTCAGACTTTGAAATTTGGATACTATCTTGATTCTGTCTTCACACTTGATTGCTGTCTGGCTGGGTAGAGTCTTCCAAGTTATATTTTCCCCTTCGGATTTTGAACGCATTTATTTCTTCACTGTCTCTGGTATTCCGGTGTCACTGTTGAGAAGTCAATATTTAATGCTCTCCTTTGCTTTCCCCTCCCATTCCCTGGAAGTTTTAAGATTTTCTCTTTATCCCAGGTGTTCTGAAGTTTCACTGTGACATGAGTCTTCCCCTCTACCCCCATTCATTGTGCCATGCACTTTCTTGGGTTTTTGGCTATGTAACCTCATGGTCTTCAGTTTGGGGAAATTTTCTTCTGATTTATTTCTCTGATCATTTCCTCTTTCATTTTTAAAAACAGCTGTGGGACTGTTAATCAGATATGGGATCTCTTAAGTTGAACGTTTTTTTTTTGAAGTCGAGGGAGATCTTACGTATCCTATTGTTTATCTTTCTCTTTATCCTGCCTTCTAGAAGATTTCTTTAGCTTTATATCCCAGGATTTCAAGATTTTTTTGTTCTGTAAATATATAAATTATAATTTTCAAGAGCACTTTTTAATAGCATCTTGTTCTTGTTTTAACTATTTCCTCAACAGGAGAGAGGAAGTGAGGTTGAGGGGAGTGGTCTCATTCCTTTTCTAGACTTTCACCTAACACGTCTTACATCTTTTAGCCTTTGTTAAAGTCAAATTGCTCCAGAACTTAGTTTTTGAAACCCGGTGTTGATTTACGATTTCTCAAAGTTCTATGGGTTAGTTGGTTAGGATGGCCTCTGATATGTGTCTTTTGGCTGGCCTGGCAGGGGGCCTCCACTGAAATGAATGGCTCTTCTTGGTTTGGTGTGGTCTTTTGTCTTACAGTGGGCTAGACTGGGCTTTAACCTGCATTCAGGGGGTGAGAGGGTGGGGGCTGCACTCTCAAGAGGCAGGAGCTTAGAATTGAGTATCATCACGTCCATCACATCCATCACATCGTGGTTTTCAAAATAAGTTGTAAGGCTAGCCAAGATTTAGGAGATGATTAAATAGACTACTTCTTGATGGAAAAAATTGCAAAGAATGATTACTTGTCTATTCCACTGTTTCCCTTTTGGCACTTCACCCCACTCTCCACCCCTCCCCACCCCCCACCTCTACAGCTTACTGTCCAGTTTCAGAGCTAAGCCATTTTTCTGACCTTCTGTTTTGGTTCAGTTTGCATGTTATCTCATAGTTTCCCGGAAGATGGAGTTTGTGTTTTGTTTCTTGTTCTTTGTACTGGTTGGAATTAATTTGAGAGGGAAGTAGGTGGAAACTACTTTCACTTTATTTTAAGCCTGAAAATATTCTCTATGAAAATGAATGGGGAGTGCAGGGCTTCAGCATACACGAGAGGAGTGTAGTTCTTATTCTGTCTGTGATGACAGATTCTTTTCACTTAACCCATTCATCAGTGAATCAAATTTATGTATTCTATACATGGGCTGGGCACTGTCAATCCTTGCCTTTCATCAGTTTATAATATGTGGATGTAAGATGCTCTCATAAAAATGTAACTGTTTTTACCAGGCCTAACTTTACCACCACCTGTGGAATTAGTCACACCTGGATATGATGTACTTTAAGCATCCTATAATTTCCAGTGAGGAAGGGGCCATTTGGCCTGGGTCATTAAAGGAGGCAACCTGAAGGCAGATGTCAAAAGGTGGACAAGATTTTGATAAGCAGAGGGTCTGGCCATGTAAGGCTTTTTTTTTTTTTTTTTAATTTATTTTTTTGGGGCGCCTGGGTGGCTCAGTTGGTTAAGCAACTGCCTTTGGCTCAGGTCATGATCCCGGAGACCTGGAATTGAGCCCCACATAGGGCTCCCTGCTCGGCGGGAAGCCTGCTTCTCCCTCTCTCACTCCCCCTGCTTGTGTTCCCTCTCTGGCTGTGTTTCTCTCTGTCAAATAAAATAAAATAAAATAAAAAGACCAGTGGTCCTCAATTAAGGGGATCCACTTGGTTTAAAAAAAAAGAAATTTATTTGTATGTATGTATGTATGTATGTATTTGAGAGAGAGAAACACAGCTAGAGAGGGAGAAGCAGGCTTCCCACCAATCAGGGAGCCCGATGAGGGGCTTCATCCCAGGATTGAATTGAAGGTGGACGCTTAACAGCTGAGCCACCTAGGTACCCCCACGTAAGGCCTTTGTTGATAGGACAGGGAGCAATCTGAACAAGGGAGTGGTGGTTAAAAAAAAAGAAGCTGAAACAGAGAAAACTGGAGAGAACAGATTGGCGAGAGTGGAGGCTCTCCAGTGGGAAATGAGTAGGGTAGGCAGGGAGAACAGATTGCGGGTGTCCTTTCAAGCTACAGTAAGAGCTTTTCCAGGTTCTTTAAGAAGTGGAGTTTAATTTTTTTTTTTTTTTCTTTAGAGCAGATTATCACTTGAGGGGAAAGGCTGTTTGAAAGGATTGGAGGGGGGCGCATCTCTCTCCAGAGAGGTGGAACTTAAATATCCCACCTAGATGGCAGGAGATGAGAGACTGCTGGGTGCTAACAGTGGGAACTGAAAGGTAGGAGTATCCACAAGAGATTATTTTAAAGAGAAAATTGTAGCTTTGGGGATAACGTGCCTGTAGAGGATGAGGCTGCATCCTGGTTGGCTCACTTTGGCTCCAGATAAAGGATGCTGCCACGGACATCACTGCGGCCCGCAGCCTCCAACTCCAGCCTCTGTTCTCGGACTCTCCCTTTGAGAAGATGGTTTTATTTGGTCTTACTAACTTATTAAGATTGTTCTAATTAGGAAGTTCTTATCATGCTTCTTTACCAGTGAGAACCACAGGTGACTGACTTCTTTTAGGAATCTCCTTTTTGTTTGAATGCACGACCCTACAGTTTAGCAGTATAAAATTTTCTGTGTTTAGGATAAGTATAATTGTAACTGGAACAAATCTAGAGACTAGGCTGGGAGGGAGTTCCCAGCAGTTTTCCCGTAGGTTAAGAATCACACAGACAGGAGTTTAAGTCTGGCCTTGGCTACTTACTATTTTTGAGCTTGAGCAAGCTAAACCAGCTCACTGAACTTCAGTTTCTCCAGTCTCAAGCGGGAATAACGGTACCGTCTACTTCACAGTGTTGCTGGGAGAGTTAAATGAAGTGACTCACGTAGCTTCCCTAGAGCACATGCCTGACTGTGGTGGGCCCTCAGTAGAAGTTCCCTGTCAGCTCGCCAGCATGGCTGTTGCTGCTGCCACCTCCCCTCTGTGTCTGTCCCTCCTCGCACCCTTCTTGGCAGCCTCCTGGCTGCCTTTGAATGTTAGAGCCTCACCCCTGATAAATCTAGGAGGGAGACTGACAGTGTGTTTCCCAGTGGTTCCTGGACACTTGAGCTGACAGTATGAAGTGCAGTCAGGCCACTCTCAAGTGGTGGCAAAGGAGATCTTTTTATTTTCAGCTTTTTAGAGCAGAGATGGGCACTATTTCAAGAAGCTGATGAGGTATCTGGGTGGCTCAGTCAGTTAACTGTCTACCTTCAGCTCAGGTCATGATCTCAGGGTCTTGGGATTGAGCCCCGCCTTGGGCTCCCTGCTCAGTGGGGAGTACGCTGCTCCCCCTGCTTGTGCTTTCTCGCTCTCTTGGTTTCTCTCAAATAAATAAAATCTTAAAACAAAAACAAAATCAAAACTCTTTCACCCCTTCCTTTTTTTTTTTTTTTTTCGTCCTAGAGGCCTCTAAGATTATAATGTCTTTGGCTATTAATAATACTCCATCCATTTAGCCAACATATAATTAGGTAGTACTTTTTCCATTACGGACATTGTGCTCGACACTGAACCTATGAGGATGAGGCTGTATCCTGGTTGGCTCACTTTGGCTCCAGATGAAAGATGCTGCCATGGACGGGAGTGGAGAACATTGGGAAGGAGATCTATCTTAGGGGAAGGAAGATGAGGCCATTGGTGTGTGTTGGGTTTGAAGGGGTGTTGGGGTTTTGGGTGGAGATGTCTGTGTCACAAGCAGTATTAGAAATAAGCATCTGGGATGAAAACTGGGGAGCTTATTTTATAACAGGGGTGGTTCAGATCTTAAGATTGGAAGAACTCTTGAATAGGGAGAGAAGAGAAAGAAAAGGAAGAGTGTATGACACTCTGAAGGGTACCTTTCAGAGAATGGATGGAGAGAGGTGAAAATTAGATAGGCCTAAGAACTAAGTGTGTGTATCTGTGAGAGAGAGAGAGAGAGACTGTGTGAGAACATGGTTCCCATCCTTGAGGAGGAAGAGAGAGCCTTGTAAGCAAATGTAATGACAGGTTACCCTGTAAGTACTGTTTACCTCTTTCCAGAGGGTAAGGAACAGGCTGGTCCTAACCAATGAAAGGTGAAGAGCCCTGGTTTGGCTGCTGGCAAGGAGCAGCACATCCTGAAGGACTGTGTGTTCTCCTGAGCATCGTTTTCAGCATCATGGCTCTCCCTGATGCCTCCGGGATAGTGTTGCTACTATACCCTGTCTAGGTGCCTCCTGGACACGCCCAGTCTTTCCTAATGGTTCGAATCATAAATCTTTCCATGCAAACATGAGTGACCTCTTTTCCTTCGCAGGCATTAGATGTTAACAAATGATGGAAGAATGGGGCTGTGTCTCTTAAGAGCCCAGTAGATAATTAGACATTGAACCCCATTTAAATAACCACTTACAAGCTAGATATGATCCTGGTTCCTGAATTAAATATGGTGAGGCTGAGCAGTTTTGGAGACAGGGACAGTTAACACAGTAATTGTGGCTGTTGTACAATTCTGGGCCACCAGTACCAAGACCGACTGTTGACTTTCTTATAATGGGACTTGTCGCTGGATGAAAGCCCGTGACTGCAGAGCAGCATTGTTGGTTCAGGCTCTGTGCCACACACATTTCTGAGCAGAGTCCTGCATGACCGCTGCCTAGTTTGTAGAATTTGCAGCTTGGTCATTTGCATTTGGATGTCCATGTTGCAAACCTGGCAGTACTTTTTAGAAAGGCGAATTGAAGCAATATTTAATAAGACACAACTTTGAAGTATGTGTCCCACTGACTACAATAATTCATCATTATTCTAAAAGGACAGCTTGGGGATATGGGATGAATATGCCCTATTTTGCTTCTTATTTGATCTGAATGGTAACATGTTTGCTTGAGCTCAGCCACTTTTTTAGCCCCGATGATGGCCATTCTCAGCATTGTGTCTTCTGTGCACAGGGAGGCTCATGCACCTGTACGCGGTGTGCGTGGACTGCCTGGAAGGGGTTCACAAGATCATCTGCATCAAGTGTAAGTCGCGGTGGGATGGCAGCTGGCACCAGCTGGGCACCATGTACACCTACGACATTCTGGCCGCCTCTCCGTGCTGTCAGGTTGGTACTGACCCCCCAGAGCAAGCCGTGCATGATCTCCGGCTCCTGTCCCCTGGCGAACACAGAGGAGATAGAGCAGCACTGTCGAAAGGACGGGGAAGATAGCGAGTGGCCCTACACCCCCATCCCCGAGTCCAGGAATGATGGCTGACTTACCACAGTGTGATGAAGCTATTGCTGGAATATTCTGCAGCCGTTAGAAGGGGGAGGGGTATTGTAGACTAATGTATAATTAATGGGAAATATTTTTAGTGTATTAAGTAAAAAAGGTAGTTTATAAAATGGTGTAACAGTATGCTTCTATTTGTAAAAACTGACTGTGGAAAGGGACCTGCTAACCTGTGAGCCAGAGGTTGTGTCCACATGCTGGGATGCTAAGTGGTTCCTGGTGCTTCTGTTTTCTTCTGTTTTGTGTGATGAACATGTGCTTAGGTTCTAATAAGAAAAATTCATCTAAAAGGAAGAAGAAAGTTTTACTTTCTTTAGTGGACGGGATTTTCTTTTTGCTTCCTTCCTGTGGGGTAGTGCAGTGACACAGCAAGTGCCTTCCTCTGCCGTGTTGGGGGCTGTCGTGAAAGAGCAGTAATCCTGAAAGCCCTGGTGAGAGGAAGCATTTTCTGAAATTTAGCTGCCACCAGAGAAAAGGGAAGTAGTAGTCCGGGAAAACATGTTAAATAAGCCCATGGAAACACAGGAGACAAAACAAAATCCTTGGAAGTATCTTGGTTCATTTCCAAGTGCTTGGGGGAAAGAAAGCCTTGTTTTAGAATTTCTGCATATTCACAAATAGGAGAGAATTTCACTTTGCTCTTTAGTTACCAAGTCTCACTTTTAATACAAATAACTGTTAAACACTTTCTGGTTACTACATAGCTTTGTATCCTTAGCACTATGATGTGATTTTTTTTTTTTTTTAAAGAATATCCTGTGATAAGCTGTGTGGGTTGAAATACAAGGTTGGCTGAGTGGGTGTTTCACCTATACTTTGTGTATACTAGTGTTCTGAAAAGAGAAGTATGGTCAGGAGAGACCTAAATGGCCACTCATAGCCTGTCATTTGATTCCAGATAGGACTGACGGCTTGTATGCTATTCTTATATATTGACCACATTTCCGTCTTAAAATTCCATTAGCCTTGGAAATGAGATCTCATAGTCTTTTTAACTATGCGCTGTAGTGTTTTATAATACTCAACTGTGCCACAATGCCAGCTCTTGAGATGAGAGAAACAGAAGGAAGTGGCTCTTCTCTGCACACACAAGAGACGGTTCTCTTTTAGAGAAATAAGGAAGTAAAATAATTTGGGGCCATTCGTTGGTGCTAGAAAGGACATGGGAGAGCTAGGTCAGCCTTCTTGTTTTCTACATGCAGAAACCCTTAACTTCCTGTCTGCTGTTTTTTCTGCTGCACCCCTGAAAGGCAGTGGGATTATTTCCTTACCTTGAGGGAGGAGAGCAGAACAGCATCCTGCCATAGCCAACTCATTATGTATCTCTTCCTTAAAACACTGTAAGCCCAGACCTTTATTTTCTGGCCTTGAACTAAAATGGAAAACATGTTTGATTACTCTTTGGCTTTTTAAAAAGGTGTCAGTTAACTACAGTTTACTCTTGAATAACATGGAGGTTAGGGGCACTGACCCCCTGTGCAGTTGAAAATCTGCCTATAACTTTTAACTCCCCAAACACTTAAATACTAATAGCCTACTATTGATCGGAAGCCTTACTGATAACATGAAGAGTTAATTAAGACATATTTTGTATGTTACAAGTATTGTATACTGTATTCTTATAATAAAGGAAAGGAAAGAAACCATTATGAAGAAAATATTAAGGGAAAGAAAATACATCTATAATCCTGTCCTGTATTTATTTAAAAAAAAAAAAAGCTGCTTATAAGTGGACCTGAGCAGTTCAACCCATGTTGTTCAAGGGCAACTGTGTAGTCACTGGGAAGGTGCAAGTGTTAGGCACTACTAAAGAGTCAAGGAAGGTCTTCTACTAAGACTTGGAGCCAAACAGAAGCTTAATGGTTAATTATTTGAAAGGAATAACAGATTAAAGAGAATGATTAAAGAGAGAGGTTTGTCCAGAATTTCACTTCTGTTGTTCAGAGCGATTAGTCAGCCGAAAGAGAATTTATCTTAGCTATGGAAAGGTCGTCTGTGTCATAGCTAAGAATGTGGGCTCTTAGCTATGTGGAATAGCTACTTTGGTAGCTATGTGGAATAAGCTACTTTGGTCCAGTCCTCAGCCTTTCTGCTTCCTAACTATGTGGTCTTGGGCGTGTTGCTATCACTATGGGCCTGTTTCTTCATCTAAAATTCACCTCCTACCACGTACTTCCCATGCGTGTGTTGAGGACAAGATGAGATTATACTTTTTATTATATTTTTAGACTGAATCTACATTGAGAGACTGTTGTATTTATTGTTTCTGGCTATTCCTTTAAGTTCTTGGACCTTTGGCTAAAAGATTCCAGTCTTGTGCTCTTAGAGACCCAGGCACAAAGGAAGATCTACTGTGCGGTGGTTTCCCAAAGCCTCAGCTTACACAGACCACTTCTTCCTGGATTGTTAATTTTGCTGGAGTATTTTTGGGAAATTTTATTTTTACATCAAAGAAAACAAGTGTAGTAAGGAGGAGAACGAGAAGATGTTTATGAATTTTTAAAATAAACTCAGCCTGGCCACGAAGTTTCGTGAGGCTTTGAATGAGGGGAGTTGGCTTCAACCTCTCCTTACAATCCGGGGGAAGGGGGTGTCCTGTTGTTAGGGAGCTTCCATGGAGAAGTGCGAGTTGGGAATTTTCTTTCTGCCAGTAGGTGAACGTGCTAACGGTGCTGCAGATCCAGAGGGAAACGACTCAGTCTGTCCGATGGATGATAGATGCGTGAATGTGTATCTTCTGCTCTGCCTACCCTGCTTTTGGTGCCTGGCTAATCTCTTGAGCAGTTCCTCAGACCTCACAGTGTTGCATTTGGCTTTGGGCGACCCGGGCTGCTCCACGAGGCGGAGGGACTGGCGTGGGGGCTGACGCGTGTGTGTTTCTCGCCCACAGGCCCGCCTCAACTGTAAGCACTGCGGGAAGCCCGTGATAGACGTGCGGATCGGGATGCAGTACTTCTCCGAGTACAGCAACGTCCAGCAGTGTCCACACTGTGGGAACCTGGACTACCACTTCGTGAAGCCATTTTCCTCCTTCAAAGTTCTCGAAGCTTATTGATGAAAGCTTTGCTTTAGTAATAGCTATTTTATTGACTTTATTTCTTTATTACATATCTTTTATAGGGAAACATTCTGTGACATGACTTTCTTTTCTAATTTAAAGGAGAGTTCCTTTGTGTATGTGTGCCACTAAAATGGGGTGGGCCCCTTTCCCTCTCTTGACTCCTGAGTGTTAGTCTGTGGTCCTGACCAGAGCCCAATGGATAATCCTGTGAGGGTAGTGGGTCACTATCACTAAGAGTCTCTCTGGCAGCTTTTAAGGTGGTGGGGAGGATAGGGTGAATTTAGTTAAAGGGATTCTGTGATTATCAACTAAAAGCATGGTGGGAGTTCGAAAGAACTCTTATTAAAACGTTAACTGCCTCAAGACCTACTTTTCGATCTGCTCTGGGCCTTGGGAAGAACATGGGACAGGTGAATATAAGTCTGTGCCTGGAGCGCTGGGAGTCTACTAGGCTGTCTTAGTTCACTATTGAGCAGTGCACACTGACCTGCGGTCACATGGTTTGAAAGTGGCCGCGAGTGCTGTTTCTGTCACCTCTGTGATTAGGCAGGCCGTGTTCCCACTGAAAATTATATCCAAATTATAAGACATATGAAAACTAGTGGTGGTGCCTATATTTTTAGGTAAACTGACCTGTAACGGAGAATATACTAAATGATTTTGGATATAATGCACATGGACTCGGGGAGCAAGATCAAGCAGAACCCTATCGTTGGAATTGTGTCTTTGAGGTTGGTCCAATGAGCTCTTAAGGAGAGTCTGTGAATGACATGATTTGGGTGGTACTGGTTTATGTAGGTTGCACTGTCCAAGTGCCGTTTGATGTCAGATCCTTCTCACAGGTAAATCTCATAGCCATAGACCCTAACTGGTGAAATTCAGAACCATCCTTAACGTGCTTTTTCTTCCACAAAATTGTTATGGTCGCATTTCACCCATTTAACGCTGAGCTTCCCAGATCATAGGTTTGACCCTAAGAAGGAAAGGAAAAAATTGCTTTGTGAGGATGTGAAGAAGAGAAAAATAATTTTAATATTTCTTTTTAAAGTGTAGTTCATTTTTCAACAGTGAGGATTGTGATTGTATAGCAGTGTGTTTGAAAATAGATCATTCTGAAGCTCAATGATTCTTCACCGTTCGTGAAACAAGGTGATTGGGCTTTCCAAAATATAGCCTTTTGTTAATTAGAGCTTGATGACTTAAATAGACTGACACCCTGTACCATTATAGAATTCGAACTGGAATATGATTTCCCAAAAGTGGATTTGGTAATTTCAGGTATTGTACACATATATTCTAATAGAATGCTGAAAATACAATCTGTTTTATGGGTAACCAGATCTGGGGTTATGTGAACAGTTTGTATTACTCATTTGGTTTATACTGTGTTTTTTTTTTTCTCAGAAGAACAGCTGTTTTTCCTCTCAGAAGTGTTTAGGTGTTACTGCAAGCAAGTTTCAGTTTTACTGTCTGAAATATTTGATGTTTTGTTTGAAACAGCATCAAAGAACCAGTGTATCAACTAATATTCTTATCTTTCAGTCTGGATGATTGTAATTCGGTTTACTGCATCTAGTTTGGTGTTTGATGGTCTGAAAAATATTTCACAGTGTGGGGAAATGCTCAGTGCCTCTCCGGAGCAGCAAATCGATATTGGTCTAATGGTATTTGAAGCAACTGAAAAAAGCCTGTAGGACATAGCCCTTGCAGATGTGTCCTTAACACACAGAGCTGTAACTGAATTAACTGGTTCCCCACGAATTCGCTCATGTACCCAAGTATAAAAATTGGTAAGTTTCTAGTGTCTGGAGAATAAGATTTGAATTTCTGTTTGCATTTCAAATGGATAATAAGATATTTGTAATGCTGCTTTTTAATGCACCTAAAATTTTATAGAGAAAACTGCTTATTATTGTTGTTCTGGATCTTAAAGTTTATTTATAAATCACATTCACAAGCCCCTTGGTCTAACACTGCTGTGAATGTGGTGTCTGATGCCTTCAGTATTTTCTCCTTCTGTTGGTTTCTACTCTCTGAAAAATAAGTAGGAGGAGTTTTCCCTGTAATTGGATAAAATTTCCTTTTGACCTTATTTGGACCACAGAGGATTCTGTGGATGTCGCAGTTCTAAAAAAGGAGAGGGCTAGGTTATCATCTGAGAGTCTTGTTTGCCTTTAAGGCATCACGTTCTCATCTATGGTAGAAAATCTGTTTTATTTGAGAATAAAATGTAATGAGTATGCAACAGTGTGGAGAATAAATCTTACTTTGGAAATCTGCTGACCTTAGTATTTTCACCAGATTTTCTTAAAGGACTTCGCTCTGAATACGTTGGTGGAAATTGGATTATGTCAAAAAAAGATGACTTTTTTGTTATGGATTGGATATTAAAGGATATTAGTTATCCAAGAGATCCATTTTTCTGTTTTTCTGATAGTGTTCAAGAAAGTGAGCCACTCAGAAGTGATTAATAATTTCAAAGTAATTTTTCATCTGTTCTAACCTTTTTTTTTATCATTTATTTTTAAGAGTTCTGTACCTGGACTGAATAAAATGTTACCTCTTTCAGTTCAGTGAGAAACCATTTCTGATGGCTTTATCATTTCCTCCTCAGGCTGACTCAGTTCTCCATTCTCTTCTGGTTGCATGTGAAGCAAGTGATAATACCGAGTTTATCAACTGCTTGATTAAAAGATAGACACTGGCCATGAAATTGGGCAGTGGGGTGAATTATTCCATTCAAAGTAAGACAGAGCTCTCCCTGGTCTTTAATTTCCAGGTTTTTTGCAAAGAAGTTTATTTTCAGAGTAAAAAAGTATTTTCTTATCTTTTGGATGGAAACCAACTCATCAGGAAAGAATATTATTAGGTGTTTAAATGCTAAAACTAACAGGCTGATGCACAATGTTAGTAGACCACAAAAACTAATTTGCTGCAATCTTCTGTTTTGTTCCATAAGACCAACGTCTCATGTACAGTCGGTTCTCCTGTGCTTGGGTCAGGACTTCCACGTGACTTCTCCTCCTTGGTCTCCTGGTTGCAGCTCTTGAGTAATTTTAGTTGGATGTTTGGGGAGGACTTGAGGAGAACGCGCTCCTATTCAGTGTTTTGGTTCCTTTAATGGGATGCACCTAACCCAGCTCACCTCTATGTCCTGTTGACTTCATTATTACTCCAGGTGATTGAAAGAAAACAGAACGGATGGGCATCGTTAAAACCAGGTCAAAAATACATTCTTGTCCTAAAGATTTCTTGTCAAGATGTCTTGGATTGCACTTTTGTTGAGGGAAGACAGTGTAAATAGTTAAAGAAGGTGGATAAAACTGAAACATTTGGTTATGGAATTGTGTGTGGTGTTTGAAGGTTTCTGTTTGTGAAATGTATGTATTAAAAATAATAAAATCTCAGAAGCTAACATTGTACTCTGTCTTCGGTGTGTCACTTTATTTTTTGTTTGGGCTTCAGGGTTTTGGAGCTTGGACCTGCATGATCAGAAAAGATAGTGGGGAAGCCTTTCTGGGGTTTGATCACTGCCCGTTCATGGCCACTGCTGCCGGTAACGAGAACCATGAACTTTGTATGCTGTTTGATGGTGGCAGGTTGCGTGCAGCCTACCTTTGCAATAAAATAAGCCTTCTATGTAAGAGAGTTGCTTCCATGTGGATGATCCAAAGTTAACTGTTCCGGGTATAGGGAATGCTGTTGAATGAGTAGGCAGTCCTATTCTACAGATTTTTCTTGGGTTCCCAGGCCTGTAACAGTTTTTATAATGAGAAGACTGATGTGCTACTTCATTATAAGAAAATGAAGACCAGGACGCCTGGGTGGCTCAGTTGGTTAAGCCACTGCCTTCAGCTTGGGTCATGATCCTGGAGTTCCGAGATTGAGTCCCGCATTGGGCTCCCTGCTCCATGGGGAGTCTGCTGCTCCCTCTGACCGTCTCCCCTCTCATACTCTCTCTCTCTCAATAAATAAATAAAATATTAAAAAAATGAAAACCAAGTTGTGATTAAACCTCTTGGGACTTTATGCACTGTAGTCAGATACGTGTTGGCTTTTAAATCTCGCTGTCCCTTTCATTTCAACCGTCATTCTCAGCTAGTGGATTGAAATCCACAAAAACATTGGAACACAGGAGAAGTGGTAGAAATGTGGGTGAGGGATGTGTCTCCAGTCTGCCAGTGGATTCAAAGGACTATCTTCCCACTTATTTACTACAGACATCTCAGGCATAAATTTTATTTAAAGGCCTAGGACTCACTGTATGGTGGTTTCTGCTAGTGTAATTTACTCAACAAAATTCCTTTGCAATTGTAAGAAAAATACTGTTCTTACCATGGCAGAGCAGAAAGAAGACACGAAGTTAAGCAGTTATCGATAGGAATTAAGTTTAATGGGAGAAAAATCTTGTTTGTAGTGGTTTTCATTTCTTTAAATCTGGCTTATACTGTTTTCACTTACATTTAGCAGCAGTTAGATTCCTAATTATGCAGCCTGTTTTCTTGAGTGAAGAGGTAAATTTTGGAGGAAAAAAAGCTTTCTCAAGCTTGTGTTCTTTTCATATTTTGTTAGCTGGCCATAGTTGGGATAAACCTTATTTAATGAATATAAAATACCTTTGAAGATAGTTACTATTTTAAATAATTTTTTAAGGAATATTTTTTCCTCTAATGACAGCTTTAGCACTGTGGTAATGACTTCATAAAAGCTCCATCTAGTATTGCCATGCCCCTGGGGGTGGCAAAATAAAATTTAACAAAGTACTTCGGTGGAATTCAGAAGAACAACACTGTTCAGCAAATGGAGTGGGCCGCCATGACATTATTTTCTGGGGAGGGATACTATGCCAAGTGGTTCTGATATACGTGATTGAAAATTTAGATCGTATCTTAAAAAATCAAGTTTAGAACTATCTAGTAACATTTCTCATGAATCTAAATGTAAAAACGCATAGCCATAAAAGTCTAGAATTTAGAGATGCCAGATTTTAGAACAAGGGCTGTGTTTTTGGTTGTATTCACAATAGTATGTATTTGTTAAATTGCATTACTGTTGTACTTATTTTAGAGAGAAACGGAGGCCTAGAGAATTTAAATCTACATAATAAATGCATATAGTTAATGGCTGAAAGTATTAAGTCTGGGTTTCTTCTCCTAGCCCTCCAAATAAGATCAATGGATGGGTACTTTGTTTTTAGGTGAGAGAGAACTTTGGGTTTGTTTTCACAAGGCAGGTGTAGCCCTTGCTTTAGCTGCACAGGTGCTAAGGTGGCAGTAATTCTGAGACTCTTCTCTGAGCCCTTGCATCAGGGTGACAAGTACTTTTGAAAGGATCCCCTCTTTTTAGAAGAGAAAACCAAAGAGGAACACTTTTAAAAAGGGAAAAATAGTATTAGAAATCAGCAATTGTGCCTTTGCCTCATTTTTCATGCATTAATTTCTTGACATTTGTTCCCTTTTATTCGAGCATTGCTTGAGGGTATAAGGTGACATTTTTAACACTCTATACCAAGAATCCGTCATTTTATTCACTCTGGGGTCTGACTTTCAGTTGTTTGATTCAAACATGTCCAACTGTCAGATTTGATAGCGTTGGTCTCTGCAATTTGGGCAGTGTTTTCCTTCCTGACTAACCTTTCAAACAGTTTCTCTAGGTATGTTTCATTTTTGGTTTCTCACTATTTTGTCTGAAGCTCTGGTATCTCAAACTTTATTTTTTTTAAGATTTTATTTGACAGAAACAGAGGACAAGCAGGGGGAGTTGCAGGCAGAGGAAGAGGGAGTGGGAGAAGCTGAGCAGGGAGCCTGATGTGTGACTTGATCTTAGGACCCTGATATGACCCAAGCCAAAGGCAGATGCTTAACTCACTGAGCCACCAAGGTACTTGTCTAAGACTTTGTTGAGTTGCTAAACCTGAGCACTGTTTATTTGTATTCCATGCAGCCTTGTGGAGCGGGGGGAATGCTGGTTACATGTTTCTTTTAGAGGCTTAAGATTTTTCATGATGTGGGTGCTATTTCTTGAGCTAATAATTAGTGATACTCCAAATTATTGCAAAGCCATGAGCTGGCAATCAGTGCCTTATATCTGTTTCATCGCATTAACAAATCACACATTTTTCCTGAAGCTCTGTTGACAGCATGTGGTTGATGAACAGTAAAGCTAAGGTGAAACCCCTAGGCTAGAGTTTGTCTGAGGCTCCAGAACCACACAGCTCTAAAAAGAGAGTGGTTTGGATAGGGAGCAAAATGATGGTAGCCCGGGGGGCTATTGTGAATATTTCAGAAAGCTTGGTGGGCATGTAATGAGACTTCACAGGACATCTAAAAGGTCAATTTATTTTTGGCAGGAGTTATAGCAACCCTGGTTATCTCATCAAACACTGGCAGTAACATATGCCTCTGATGAATAATACATGAGAACACAAATGAATTATTACCTAATAGATGCTGTTTATTTTATAGACATAACCTTTCAGAATAGAATAGGGTCAGGTTAGGTGAGGGGTGGTCTTTGGTGGTGGCAGAGTTGGGAAAATGCCATTTTTTAGTAGTGTCTTCTTTTTCTAATCCCTTTCCTTTTACCTGTTGTGATACTTTTGCCTTATCTTTTCCATACCTGCCCATCTCTCTTTCCTGCCTTGCCCTTTCTCCTGCCTATCCTGTTGTATCAAGGTTCTTAACCTTTGGAATAATGGTAAAAGCCCCCTGAAAAACCCAGACATTACTTGGTCAATAAATTTTAAAAGTTAGTTGAAAATACAGATTCCTACACTTGTCATAGATATACAAGTGAGTTGATAACTAAAGGAATAGAGTAGACCCATATTTATATATGTGGCCAATTGGTTAGACAAAGATGTGAAGATTCAACAAAGAAAGGGCAGTGTAACACATGCTGGAACAGTTTGATATCCATATGCAAAAAACAACTGAACCTGGATCTATACTCACACCATATTAAAAAAGAATTCAAAGTGGATAATAGATTTAAGTGTGAAATGTGTAAAAAGTTTACGCACAGCAAAGCTAAAAGGCAATCTTCTGAGTTGGAGAAGATACTCACAAATGCCATATCTGATAAAGGATTAGTATCCAAAACATAGAAAAAACTGATACTACTAAACACCCAAAGACTGGAAAACCCAATTAAAAAATGGGCAGAAGACATGAACAGACACTTCTCCAAAAAAGTCTTAGAGATGGCCAGCACACACATGAAAAAAATGCTCAACACCACTTTTTATCAGGGAAAATGGGAATTAAAACTGCAATGAATTATCACTTCATACATGTCAGATGGTTAAAATCAACAGAAGAAACAAAAAGTATCTGCAAGGATGTGGAGAAAAGGAATGGTGCAGCCACTGTGGAAGACAGTATGAAGTTTCCTCAAAAAATTAAAAGTAGAGGGGTGCCTGGTTGGCTCAGTTGGATAAGTGACTGCCTTCGGCTCAGGTCATGATCCTGGAGACCCAGAATCGAGTCCCACATCAGGTTCCCTGCTCGGCGGGAAGCCTGCTTCTCCCTCTCTCACTCCCCCTGCTTGTGTTCCCTCTCTGGCTGTGTTTCTCTCTCTCAAATAAATAAAATCTTTAAAAAAAAAGAAATTAAAAGTAGAACTACGCTATGATCCAGTAATTGCACTACTGGATATGTACCCCCTAAAATACAAAGACTAATTTAAAGGGATACTTGGACCACTATGTTTATTGCAGCATTATTTACAATAGCCAGAATTTGGAAGCAGCCCAAGTGTCCATTGAGAGATGAAGGCAATGTATATACATACACACAATAGCATATTATTTAGCCATCAAAGTAGAATGAATCTTGCCATTTGCAACAACATGGATAAAGCTAAGAGTACAAGCCAAGTGAAATAAGTCAGAGAAAGGCAAATTGATCACTTCTATGTGTAATTTAAGAAATGAACCAATGAGCAAAGGGAAGAAAAAAGATCGAGAACAAGACTTTTAACTGTAGAGAACAAACTGATGGTACAGAGTACTTGGTTTTTTTTAGTGGGTGAGGGGGTAAGTGAAATGGATGATGGGGATTAAAGAGTACAGTGATGATGAAAAAAAAATCTCCCACTAAAAAAAATACCAAATGTAAAATCTGAAGATGGATGAGTTGGATTGTATTAAAATTAAGAATTTTTAAAGATATTGTTAAGAAAATGAAGATGAGCCACAGACTGGAAGAAAAGGACTTGTTATCCAGAATCTATGAAGAATTCCCCAAATGTAAAAACAACAACAAAAGACACAATTTTAAAAAAGGACAAAATATTTGAGCAGGCACTTGACTTAAAAAAAATAAGAATGATGGGACGCCTGGGTGGCTCAGTTGGTTAAATGACTGCCTTCAGCTCAGGTCATGATCCCGGAGTCTCGGGATCGAGCCCCACATCGGGCTGCCTGCTCAGTGAGAAGCCTGCTTCTCCCTCTCTCACTCCCCCTGCTTGTGTTCCCTCTCTAGCTGTGTTTCTCTCTGTCAAATAAATAAATAAAATCTTTAAAAAAATAAGAATGATAAATGAATACATGATAAAACATTCACCATAATAGTCATTAGGGGCATGCCAATTAAAACCACAATGAAACACCACTACACACCCACTGGAATGACTACGATTATGAGGGGGGCACCAATTGCTGGCAGTTGCCAGGTACTGAAGTGAACTCTCAATCACTGCTGTTGGCAAACAGTCTGGCAGTTTCCTAAGGAGTTAAGCCTGCCTATGCTATGTTCCAGCCACTCTACTCTGTGTTTACCCAAAAGAAGTGAAAGCATGTCCACACACAGATTGTTCACAAATGTTTATAGCAGCTTTATCTGTAACAGCCACAAAACAGAAGCAACCCAAATGTCCATGAGCAGGAGAATGGATGAACAGAATGTGGGATTTGTACACAGGGGAATACTAGGCAGCAGTAAAAAGGAGGAAAGTATTGATAACCTGCAATGACCTGGGTGAATCTCAAAGTAATTACACTGCTGTGGAAGAAGCCAGAGGAAAAAGAGTACCTATCTTATGATTCTGTTTATATAAAACTTGAGAAAATGCAAACGAATCTCCATTGTGCTCTCAGTAGTTGCCTCGGGCTGGTCTGAGGAGTATTAAGGGGGAGGGGAGAGAGAAAGTGATGACAAAGGGGTGGGAGGAAACTTTAGGGGGCACCTGATATGTATTTAACCTTGATTGTGATGACAATTTCATAGGTGTAAACAGTTGTTAAAACTTACTGTATACCTTAAATGTGTGATTTATTGTACATTTATTATACCTTCATAAAGCAGAAAAAATATCCTCCTCAAGGGATCACCTATACCATAACATTTTATTTTAATTAATATCAGGAATACACATTCATGACAGATTCTGTTCATTTGTTTAATGTGTGATTCCTGCGGTTATGGCACCATTCTGCCTTGGCTGCAAAATCTTTTGTGATGTATTCTCCAAGAATACATCCCCTTGGTTTTCTTTAAAATGGAACAAAAGGGGTGCCTGGGTGGCTCAGCCAGTTAAGGTTAAGCTTACGTGTCTGCCTTCGGCTCAGGTCATGATCCCAGGGTCCTGGGATTGAGCTCCGCATCAGGCTCCCTGCTCGGTGGGGAGCCTGCTTCTCCCTCTCCCATTCTGCCTGCTTGTGTTCCCTCTCTCGCTGTCTCTCTCTCTCTGTCAAATAAATAAATAAAATCTTAAAAAAAAAATAAAATGAAACAAGAACTTAAAGACACATGAGTAACTCTTTACAGAACTGTCCCCCATTCTTTTACTGTTTTATTCTGGCATTTAATTCAATAGTTTGTGTGTGTGTGTGTGTGAGAGAGAGAGAGGGAGAATTGCCTTATTTTCAAACATCCTACTGAGTTATTGAAACAGTATTTTTTTTGTAATTATATGTGATTGGTGCATGTACTATTTTTTTTTTTATTAAATTACATTACTGCAGAAACAAATATAACTGGCGTAAACAAGTTTGGGAACAAACATGGACTAACTTTTGGTTAGCACACAACTGTACGGGGAGGGGCGGGGGAGGTGGGAACTGTATCCAGAGAAGCTGCCCCCCCACAGGCGCTCACCACAGTGCAGTTTATGACATGAGTTAGAGTCAGTGCATTTGTCGGGTTGGCTAAGCAAACGTCCATTGAGAAAGAGTCTCTGTTCAAGCTCTCAGGGCTTCCTTTCCTCTCTGTAACTATTAAGAGTTCCTGCCTGGGGCCAGGGGTATAAAGGTTAAGTGAAGCAGTGTAAATGAAGGGCTCCCTGCAATCCCTGGCATGTAGTAAGTGCTGAAAATGTGCCTTATTATGGTCATGTATGTTATTTCAGAAAGCATTCTTATAATTGTAGGGCAGGAAAGACCTCCGAGATTGATTCAAGCTGTTTATTTTACAGATGAGGAATATGGTTCAACACGTCAGCATACAGGGCTGCAGGCCATGTGTGTCACCAAAAGTGGGTAACCCTAAGGAGGCTCCCTGGAGGCCTGTTACCACAGGGCTCCTGGAAACCTATGGAGCTAGCTCTCTGAACAGGTGGAGAGGAATTGCAGACCTTATGTCAGATTCATAAAAGTGCTTCTGAGAGCAGCCTTCTTCGTTCAGAAGGCGGATTATTTTCAATAGCTGTGAACATTTTAAAATCAGTGGGTGTGTGAAGCAAGGAAGCAAGGCACAAAGGCAGTTGAGAAGGTTGTGGGATGAATAAACAGAGGAAATCTGACTTATGAAGGTGGGTTAGAAATTGTGTGAAAGCCATATTTGGTTGTTTAGCTTCACACGGAGACCTATGCTCTAAAACCTACTTCTTCCTCGGCCTGAAAATGATTCATTTCTCCTCCTGGGTGGTGAAAAGGAACAACTGGCCATTGGTTTTGTTACAGTGATTCTTCTTCCTTTGACTCGTGCCCACGAAGGATGGCATCCACACTCCTGACTTGGTGCAGTGAACACCACTTGCAGATGATAAGCCTTGTTTGGAATGTGGTGAAACAGATCATGATCGTTCTTTGCTCATCTGAATGTTGCCCTTTAGTGTTGGGGGTTTGCTTCTACTGGGCCCATGCAGCATGGGGAACCTAGGTTGCAAGATGCACCTGCGGAAATGCTGCAGCGTCATGAACCTCTGAAAGGCGTCTGAACTAGCTCAGCCAAGCGGGCTGGTGCCTGCCAGCAGGGATGCTGGTCTCAGAGGCAGGAGGCCAGGTGTGAACTGTGCCTCTTACACTCAGGCAAACCACTCCATCTTTTGGATCCTGCTTTCTATTACAGCACGAAAATACAAATATCAACTGTCTAATATTCTTAGAGGGAGATTTAATGAATCAATAGGGTAAATGAATTTATAAATTCTTCAGTGAGAGATAGACACTTTATTAAAATGAGCAAGTCAGTGATATTCCATTTAATTGTACTTTAAAGACTATTTATTTATTTTTTAAAAGGTTTTATTTATTTATTTGACAGAGAGAAACACAGGGAGAGAGGGAACACAAGTAGGGGAGTGAGAGAGGGAGAACCAGGTTTCCCTCTGAGCAGGGAGCCCGATGTGGGACTCGATCCCGGGTCTCCAGGATCATGGCCTGAGCCGAAGGCAGCTGCTTAACCAACTGAGCCACCCAGGCGCCCCGTAAGATTTTTATTTATTTGACAGAGAGGGAGCGAGCTTGCGAGTGAGAGTACAACCGAGGTAGGGGGAAGGGAGGAAGAGCAGAGGGAGAGGGATAAGCAGATTCCACACAGCGTGCAGAGCTCAGTGTGGGGCTCAATCTCATGATGCTGAGATCATGACCTGAGCTGAAATCAAGGGTTGGACACTTAACCTCCTGAGCCAGCCACCCCAATTCTACTTTAAAAAGAAGAGCATTTATCCTAGATGCCTTTGACCCGGGTGTTAAATAGCTGTGACCGTGTCACTAGAATTAGTCTTTCACATGTCAGCCTTCACATGCTAAATGCTAGCCAGTTCAGCTTGTATTGAGATACACTGTTTATTGAACATGTATTATGTGCACATACTTTTTGGTAAAAAAAATATGACTATTTGTTCAGAAGGCTGATCTTCTTCAATATTGTGAAAATCTTTTAAAACTCTTATTGAATTCTACTTTTGAAGTGTCATCATTCCATGAGAGGTGACACGCTCCTTGAGGTTATGTACACCTAAAATAGTTCTTGCTGAGAATAACTGTGTTCATCAGTGATCTACCCTAACACTGAAATGAAAGTTTAAATGTAGGTCCTTTTTAAAAGAACTGATTGAAATTCTAACAAAGCATTTGACTTATAAGGTTTGCGTTTTTAGGTTAAGAAGATTTTTATTAAGACTGAAAAAAGTCTGAAAGAAATTTCATTCCTGGCATATCTGTCATTTACATTTTTGTCAGGTTTCTTAATGCATATGTAGCATGTTGTGTGGGGAAGCAAGAGTTTTTCAAAGAATTGTGTTGGACTCTCATTTTCCAGATGCCTTTAATCTCATGTATGTGTAAGCAGAATATGGGCTGTTGTTATTATTCTTTTGGAATTGGGTGTTTTTTTTAACGTTAAACATTCATATGATGCCTAGTGTAAGAAATACTAATGTTTTATTATAGTTCTGGGGGTAAAAACATTGCAGAAGTGGTGATAGGCAAATTCTGTTTCTGTTGCTAAAAGCTTTATGATTTCTCGTAAAGTTGATGTGCATATTTAGATTTGCATTATTGAAAGTTTTAAGAAGATATCTCTAGCAAATTAAGCTATGTTAGAAAGCTTATTCAAAATTGCTAAGTTTTGTAATTCAAAAGATGACTTTATCTAAGAAGAATAATGTTTAAAATACTCAGGTTGAAGTTTTTTGTTATTAGAACGGCCTCTGTTAAAAAAGAAAAGGAATGGCCTCTATTTTGAGGTTGGAGCAAGTACTTTGGCACTTTTAGTTTTCTTGGTTTACACATAATTTCAGTTAACAAAATACTAAATATGACTCTGAAGATTTCAATATGTGTTATTACACCCAAAAGAAAGGAAATCAGAAAGGTCATGAGCTAAATGGAGTTCTTGGCTTGTGGAGATGTGTTCATTTTTGAATAAATATATGTGCTTCCAGGTCACATTTCTAATATGGGTCAAGAAAGCTTTCAACTCTTCAAAGGCAATACTGTCTTTGCAGCTGGTGGTAGGGTGTGGTGGGGAGGTGCAGGTGTGTGGTGGGGAGGGCAGAGCCAGATGAAAACAGAGTTCTGACCAATTGCAATGTTAACATGTAGCAAGGATGATTTGTTGGCATGAAGTTGCTCAGATGTGGGGTATAGAGAACTTGCTAGGCTGTTGTGCTGTGGAAACTATGTGACGGCACTCCATGCAGATGTCATTGATTATGCTCTCCTTAAGAGCAGGAACTGTTTTTGACATCATGTATTGATAATGTCTGGTACAGAGCCTTACCCATTAGCTATCTTTTATATGTTAAGTGAATGTATTAGTAGCTTTGCATGTCAGAAGCATAAATGAGCTATCTGTGGGAGAATTCAGACACTTTTTCTTTATACCTAGTATACTTTTCATTATATTGTGTTTTGCATTTTTGATGCCTGCTCCTTTGGGGATTCCTTTTGGAAATTAAATACCAAAATATTAAAGTAAAGAATATATCTGGGTCATAAGACTTGACCTCTGTTCTGGGCCATTGGTAAAAGTCACCTCATCTTTTACATATTTAGAATAAAGGTGATCCTGTTTAAGATTATTTAGGTGGTTAAGATTAAAAAATTAAGAATGTCAGAAATAGAAGGTGCCTTAAAAGTCCTTTCTGGAAAGAGAGGGTAACAACACCAGGATTGCTTAGAAGCAAGGCGTCTTGAACTGGGTTATCCAGTACAGTAGCCACGAGCCACATGTGGCCATTCAAATTAAATTAACAAAGTTTTAAGTTTAAAATTCACTTCCTAAATTGTACTAGCCATATCTCAAGTTCTCAGTACCCACACGTGGCCAGTGGATATCATCTTGGACAGCACCCTTTATAAAACATTTCCATCACTGGAGAAAGTTCTATTGGATCGTACTGGACTGGGCTTTCTCACCAAAGCTCTTTCTTCTTCACTTAATGAATGAGTGCCTGATGATGGGCCCCTCCCTCTGTACCATATGGTTCCATAAATGGTTTAAAACTGGAAGCAATGTGTGAAAGGATTTTGTTACTTATTATTCATTTTTGGTTATGTAGGAGGGAGGTGTATCTGGGCCTCATGTGTATGGTTCATTCAGATGTTAACAGCCTGAAGTGAGCAGTTACAGAAGAAGGGCCTTATTTGGCCCTTGTCTGCCTCATGGGAAACACCATTGTTAATTTTAGGTCTGTATCAGGTAACTTCCTAAACTGGCATTTTTTTTTCCTAAAGATTTTTTTTTTATTTATTTGACAGAGAGAAAGATCACAAGAAGACAGAGAGGCAGGCAGAGAGAGAGGAGGAAGCAGGCGCCCTGCTGAGCAGAGTCTGAAGCGGGCCTCCATCCTAGGACCCTGAGATCATGACCTGAGCCAAAGGCAGAGGCTTAACCCACTGAGCCACCCAGGTGCCCTAAACTGGCATTCTTAACATCCCTGCTCAGTTTAGTCTCTTTTATGAACCACTAAACGTATACTTAATTTAGCTTTTTTTAAAAGAATAATTATTTTTTATTAATTTCTATTTTTTTCCATAACCTAGCCACCATATCCCTCCCCCACAACCCCCAGCAACACTCAGTTTGTTTCCTGAGATTAAGAGGCTCTTATGGTTTTTCTCCCTCCCCAGTCTCATCTTGTGTCATTTTTTCCCTTACTATCCTCCATGACCCTCCACTATGACTCTCAAATTCATCATATCAGAGGGATCATATGATAATTGTCTTTCTCTGATTGGCTTATTTCGCTCAGCATAATATCCTCCAGTTCCATCCACATCATTGTAAATGACAGGATTTCATTCCTTTTGATGACTGCACAGTATTCCATTGTGTGCGTGTATGTGTGTGTGTGTGTGCGTGTGCGCACCACTTATTTTTTTTTTTAATTTTATTTATTTATTTGAGAGAGAGGAACACACTAGAGAGGGAACATAAGCAGGGGGAATGAGAGAGGGAGAAGCAGGCTTCCCGTTGAGCAGGGAGCCCAATGCAGGGCTCAATCCTGGAATTCCGGGATCATGACCTGAACTGAAGGCAGTCACTTAATGACTGAGCCACCCAGGTGCCCTATATATACCATATCTTCTTTATCTATTCATTTGTTGATGGACGTCTAGGCTCCTTCCGTAGTTTGGCTATTGTGGGAACATTGCTGCTGTAAACATTTAGGTGCATGTGCCCCTTTAGATCACTACATTTGTATCTTTAGGGTAAATACCCAGTGCGATTGTTGGGTCATAGGGTAACTCTATTTTCAACTTTTTGAGGAATCTCCATACTGTTTTCCAGACTGGCTGCACCAGCTTGCATTCCCACCAACAGTATAGGAGGGTTCCCCTTTTCCCACATCCTTGCCAACATCTGTTGTTTTCTTGACTTGTTAATTTTAGCCATTTTGACTGGTGTGAGGTGGTATCTCACTGTGGTTTTGATTTGTAGTTCCTTGATGCTCAGGGATGTTGAGCACTTTTTCATGTGTCTGTTGCCCATTTGGATGTCTTCTTTGGAGAAATGTCTGTTCATGTCTTCTGCCCATTTCTTGATTCGATTATCTGTTCTTTGGGTGTTGAGTTTGAGGAGTTTTTCATAGATTTTGGATACCAGCCCTTTATCTGATATGTCATTTGCATCTTTTCCCATTCTGTCAGTTGTCTTTTGGTTTTGTTGACTATTTGTTTTGTTGTGCAAAAGCTTTTGATCTTGATAAAGTCCCAATAGTTCATTTTTGCCCATGCTTCCCTGGCCTTTGGTGATGTTTCTAGGAAAAAGTTGCTGCAGCTGAGATCAAAGACGTTGCTGCCTGTGTTCTCCTCAAGGATTTTGATGGATTCCTGTCCCACATTCAGGTCTTTCATCCATTTTGAGTCTATTTTTGTGGGTGGTGTAAGAAAATGGTCCAGTTCCATTCTTCTGCATGTGGCTGTCCAATTTTCCCAACACCATTTATTGAAAAAACTGTCTTTTTTCCATTGGACATTCTTTCCTGATTTGTCAAAGATGAGTTGACCATAGAGTTGAGGGTCCATTTCTGGGCTCTCTATTCTGTTCCATTGATCTCTGTGTCTGTTTTTGTGCCACTACCATACTGTCTTGATGATTACGGCTTTATAATAGAGCTTGAAGTCTGGAATTGTAAGGCCACCAACTTTGGTTTTCCAAAGTTTAGTCTCTTTTATTAGTCTCTTCCTCTGGCTATTCAGGGTCTTTTCTGGTTCCATATAAATTTTAGGATTATTTGTTCCATTTCTTTGAAAAACATTGATGGTATTTTGATAGGGATTGCATTAATGTGTAGATTGCTTTTGGACGCATAGGCATTTTCACAATATTTGTTCTTCCAAACCATGAGCAGGAACGTTTTTTTCCATTTCTTTGTGTCTTCCTCTAATTCTTTCATGAGTATGTTATCGTTTTCTGAATACAGATTCTTTGCCTCTTTGCTTAGGTTTATTCCCTGGGTAGCTTATGTTTTTGGGTGCAATTGTAAAGGGAATTGACTCCTTAATTTCTCTTTCTTTTGCCTTGATGTTGGTGTATAGAAATGCAACTGATTTCTGTGCATTGATTTTATATCCTGACACTTTACTAAATTCCTGTATGAGTTGTAACAGTTTTGTAGTGAAGTCTTTTGGATTTTCCACATAAAGTATCATTTCATCTGCAAAGAGTGAGAGTTTGACTTCTTCCTTGTCAATTAGGATGCCTTTTATTTCTTTTTGTTGTCTTATTGCTGAAGCTAGGACTTCTAGTACAATGTTGAATAGTAGCAGTGATAGTGGACAGCCCTGTCGTGTTCCTGACCTTAGGGGAAAAGCTCTCAGTTTTCCCCCATTGAGAATGATATTCGTTGTGGGCTTTTCATAGATGGCTTTGATGATATTGAGGTATGTATCCTCTATCCCTACACTGTGAAGAGTTTTGATCAAGAAAGAATGCTGTACTTGTCAAATGTTTTTTCAACATCTATTGAGAGGATAACGTGGTTCTTTTTCTTTCTTTTATTAATGCCATGTATCACACTGATTGATTTGCAGATGTTGAACCAAACTATTGCCCAGGAATAAATCCCACTTGGTCATGGTGAATAACCTTTTAATATACTGGTGGATCCTATTGGCTAGTATTTGGTGAGAATTTTTGCACCTGTGTTCATCAAGGCTATTGGCCTGTAATTCTCCTTTTTGATGGGGCCTTTCTCTGGTTTTGGGATTTTTTCTTTTTGATAAGTCTGGCCAGAGGTCTATCAATCTTGTTAATTCTTTCAAAGAACCAGCTCTTAGTTTTGTTGATTTTTTCTGGTGTTTGTTTGGTTTTTTTGTTTTTGTTTTTTTTTGGTTTCTAGTTCATTGATTTTCACTCTGATCTTTATTATTTCTCTTTTCTTGGTAAGTTTAGGCTTTTTTTGCTGTTCTTGCTCCAGCTCCTTTAGGTATAGGGTTAGGTTGTGTACTTGACACCTTTCTTGTTTCTTGAGAAAGGCTTGTATTGCTATATACTTTCCTCTTAGGACCACCTTTGCTGTGTTCCCAAAATTTTGAACTGTTGTGATTTCATTTTCCTTTGTTTCTATGAATTTTTAAAATTCTTTAATTTCCTGATTGGCCCATTCATTCTTTAGGAGGATACTATTTAGCATCCATGTATTTGAGTTCTTTCCAACTTTCCTTCTGTGGTTAAGTTCTAGTTTCAAAACATTGTGGTCTGAAAGTATACAGAGAATGACCCCAATCTTCTGGTACTGGTTGAGACCTGATTTGTGACCCAGGATGTGATCTATTCTGGAGAATGTTCCATGTGCACTAGAGAAGAATGTGCATTCTGTTGCTCTGGGATAGAATGTTCTGAATATATCTGTGATGTCCATCTGGTCCAGTGTGACATTTAAAGCTTTTATTTCCAGGGCACCTGGGTGGCTCAGTTGGTTAGGCGAATGCCTTTGGCACAGGTCGTGATCCTGGAGACTCAGGATCGAACACCACATTGGGCTTCCTGCTTGGTGGGAAGCTTGCTTCTTCCTCTCTTAGTCCCTCTGCTTGTGTTCCCTCTCTAGCTGTGTTTCTCTCTGTCAAATAAATAAATAAATAAAATCTTAAAAAAAAAGATTTTATTTCCTTTTGATCTTTTGCTTAGATGATCTGTCCATTTCAGTGAGGGGGGTGTTAAAGTCCCCTACTATTATTGTATTATTGTCAGTGTGTTTCCTTGACTTAGTTATTAGTTGGTTTATGTAATTGGCTGCTTCCATGTTAGGGGCATAGATATTTAAAATTGTTAGATCTTCTTGTTGGACAGATCCTTTAAGTATGATATAGTGTCCTTCCTCATCTCTTATAGTCTTTGGCTTAAAATCTAATTTGTGTGATATAAGGATTGCCACTCCAACTCTCTTTTGATGTTCATTAGCATGGCAAATTGTTCTCCATCCCCTCACTTTCAATCTGGAGGTATCTTTGGGTCTAAAATGAGTTTCTTGGAAACAGCATATTGATGGGTCTTGTTTTTTTTTGTTTGTTTGTTTTTTAAATCCATTCTGATACCCGGTGTCTTTTAATTGGGGAATTTAGCCCATTTACATTCAAAGTAACTATGGAAAGATCTGGATTTAATGCCATTGTATTGCTTATAAGATGACTGTTACTGTGGATTGTCTCTGTTCCTTTCTGGTCTGTTACTTTTGGGTTCTCTCTTTGCTTAGAGGACCTCTTTCAATATTTCTTGTAGATCTGGTTTGGTGTTTGTAGATTCTTTTAGTTTTTGCTTGTCCTGGAAGCTGTTTATCTTTCCTTCTATTTTCAATCACAGAATAGCTGGATATAGTATTCTTAGCTGCATATTTTTCTCGTTTAGTGCTCTGAATATATCATGCCAGTCCTTTCTGGCCTGCCAGGTAACTGTGCATAGGTCTGCTGCCATTCTAATATTTCTGCCATTGTATGCTACAGATCTCTTCTCTCCGAGCTGCTTTCAAGGTTTTCTCTTTGTCACTGAGACTTGTAAGTTTTTATCATTAGATGATGGGGTGTGGACCTATTTTTATTGATTTTGATGGGGGGTTCTCTGTGCCTCCTGGATTTTGATGCGTGTTCCCTTCTTCAAATTAGGGAAATTCTCTGCTCTAATTTGCTCCAATATACCTTCTACCCCCCCCTTTTCTTCTTCTTCTGAGATGCCAATTATTCTAATATTGTTTCATCTTATGGTATCACTTATCTCTCAAATTCTCTTGTGGTCCAGTAGTTGTTTATCTCTCTTTTTCTCAGCTTTTTTATTTTTCATCATTTGGTCTTCTGTATCACTAATTCTCTCTTCTGCCTCATTTATCCTAGCAGTAAGAGCCTCCATTTTTGATTGCACCTATCAATAGGTTTTTGGTTTCAACTTCATTAGTTTTTAGTTCTTTTATTTCTCCCTTTATTTTATTTCTCCAGAAAGGGATTCTCTAATATCTTCCATTTCTTTTTTTCGAGCCCACCTAGCACCTTGACAATCATCATTCTGAAGTCTAGTTCTGACATATTACTAATGTCCCTATTGATTAGGTCCCTAGCCGTTGGTACTACCTATTGTTATTATTTTTTTGAGGTGTTTTTCCACCTTGTCATTTTATCCAGGTAATAATGGATGAATGAGAGAGCAAAATACTAAAAGGTAGTGATGACCCCATAAAAATGTACACTAACCAAATAAGAAGAGACCCAGAATGGGGGGGGGGGGAGAAAGGAAAAAAAATCTCTTTCTATATCTATTTGTCTCTCTCTCTACGCATATATAGGATTAGATTGGTGAATAGATAGAGCCATACACTTGACTTTGGGTGTATTTTGTTCTGTTAGAGGAAACTGCCTCCCAAAATTTTAAAGAAAGAAAAACTTATAAATGTACAAATATAAGGGTATACGTGATGAAGGGATGGAACATGACTGTAAAGATGAAAATTCAAAAAGATTCTAAAAAAGGAATTGAGATATAAGAAGTGGGTTGAAAAAGGAAAAAAGAAAGAAAAAAAAAAGAGAAAAGAATGTGATGAGGCTGGAGACTAGAACAAAGCCATGTGTTAGATTTAGGGTATATTTTTATCTATTAGAAGAAACTGTATCCCAAAGTTTTAAAGAAAGGAAAACCTATATGTATACAAAAAATACATTTAATTACAATGAAGGGAGAGAATATGATGAAAACAATAAATTTAAAAAGGATTTTTTAAGAAAGGTATGGCTTAGAGAAAGAAAACGTAAAATAGGAAAGAAAAAAATAGAATAAGAAAAAAATAATTTTGAAAATATTTAACTTTGAAAGACTAAAGAATCATAGGAAAAAAGCCATGAATTCTACGTGGTACATTCCCCTAACTCTGAAGTTCCACAGTTCTCACTGATTGATGAACGTGGTCCTGCTGGGTGTTCTCGAAGATCTTCTGGGGAGGGGCCTGTTGTATTGTTTCTCAAATGTCTTTGCCCAGGGTGGAACTGCCCCGCCCTTGCCAGGGGCCAGGCTAAGCAATCAGCTCAAGTTCGCTCTTTGGAGCTTTTGTTCCTTGAATGCTTTCCGCACAGCGTTGGGGCCCAGTAATGAAGATGGTGGCCTCCCAGATGCTGGCCCAGAGAAGCCGAGAGCTTGGAGCCCCACTCCTCAGTGCGCCCCCCAGAGAAAAGCCGTCAGTCAAGTCTGTCTCCCTGGTCTCTGGCCGCACTCTGTGCTCACCCGGCCTGTGACCGAGCGTTTCTATCTCTGGCGCGTGGCCCCATCTGGCATCTCCAAACCCAGCAGATTCCTGCAGTGTGCTCCCGTGCTGCTCTTCCCAGTGGAAAAAGAAGGGGATCTCCCTGGATCTGCCACTTGAGGGGTCCCTGCTTGAAGAGCAGTGGCCCGACTGTGCCTCAGATCACAGTTTAAGGTAAGCCCGAGCTGAGAGCCTTGGCTCTGTCTCTTCAGCTAGCTTTCCTGCTCCCATACCTGGGAGCTCTGCCATGCTCAGGCAGTAGCGATCCTTCTGTGACCTCGCGGGTCCTGAGACCTCACTGTGCCAGCGAGGGCTCCATCCCCTGCTTAGCCTCTGGGGTGACATCCCCCAGTGGAGCAGCTTCTAAAGGTTCCGATTTGTGCTCCACTGCTCTGCTG
The DNA here is from genome assembly GCA_004023965.1 of Spilogale gracilis. NCBI lineage: Eukaryota > Metazoa > Chordata > Mammalia > Carnivora > Mephitidae > Spilogale > Spilogale gracilis. Next base: position 41,691 of record PITA01013935.1, read on the forward strand.
CTGGTCGGGCGTCGGCCCCACCCCTCTGCGGTCTGTCTTCCCAAGTGTTGCCTCTGATTCACTTCTCTGTGCGTCCTACCTTCCAGAAAGTGGTCACTTTTGTGTTCCTAGAATTGCTGCTTTTCTTCTCTTCGCTCTCCTGTTGAGTCGGTAGGTGTTCCGACTGGTTTGATAACCATCTAGCTGAACTCCTGGGACCTTATGATATCTAAGTCTCCTACTCCTCTGCCATCTTGCTCCTAGCTCTTAATTTAATCTAATAGTGATTTTTTTTTTGACTTGGTAATGCTTTATGAACCTTTTATCACACTTAATAGGAAATAATTTCTCTTTGGTGTTTCTGAAAGATCTCGGTACTAATTGGATTATTCTATTAGTATGGTGAAGTAAGTGGAGATTGAGTCTTGTTTTTTACTCTTGGTTTATTTACTTAACTAATTAACATTTAAGATAGGCTTTAGAGTCACATTGTCATAGAGGCACTTAATTACTTAATGCCAGACAAGGGCTGTAAACAGCATTGAGGGAAGTAAAATCCTGGAGAAAGTCTTGGATCAGAAAATCAGCTTTTTAAAACCATAAATCAAGTGTCACCTTCTTTATGAAGCTTAGCCTGAGCACTTTTTAAAATTGCAACCCCTCAGGCGTTCCTGATTTCCCTTCTCCTGCAGCAGTTTTTTAATAGCATTTATAACCTTGGGACTCATTTATTATGCTTATTGTTTATGTGTCTCTCTCCACTAATATCTAAGCCTCTTGAGGGCATGGGTTTTTTTTTGTTTGTTTTTTGTTTTTTAAGGGGAGAGAATGGGAGGAGTCTATTTCACTGATATATACCAAATATCTAGAATAGTGCTTATCACATAGTAGATGCTCAAGAAATAGTTATTAAATGAATAGGTGAATATGATCACAAGGAATGATGTTTCCATTTGATTCTTCCATTTCAGATATTGAGAAGTTCACATTGACCTCCATCTGTTAAAACCAGTGGTCATCTCTCAGTTCTCATCATACTTAAATTGTAAATAGCATTAAATATAGGGATTATCCCCTCTTCTAGAACACTACATGTTATAGTTTTTCCTCCTATATTACTGGCTAGCTCCCTCTCAATCCCTCCTTACCAGGTTCTTCTTCAAATCCCCAATGTCTTAACAATGGAGTGCCCCAGTGCATAGCCTTTGACGCTCTTCTTTGTTCCATCTAATGTTCATTGCCTTAGTGATCTCATCCTGTCTCATGGCTTTATAGATATATTAGCTGAGACTTCTTCCATGAACTCTAGACTGCATTAGTTTAAAAGAACCTAACCCCCCAATTTCAATGGCTTAGACTGACAAACATTTATTTCTTGTTCATGGATTCACAGTTCATCTGCATCTCAGCTCCCCGTTATGGGTTGGATTCAGATTTTCTTTGTTCGATAGATGGATCTTCTCTCCTTGTCTTCTTATTCTCAGACCCCTCAGAGCAGCTGAAGGTGTCCCCTCTATATGGCCTAAACTATTCTCATAGCAGAGAGTGGGAACAAGAGGCAGGTGGAAATTTTTGATGCCTCTAAACATGGTGTATATCACATCTGCTCACAAATATCGGCCAAAGCAAGTCATGTGGCCAGGACCAAAGTCAATGTGACAAGGAAGGGTACTCCATCAGCTAGAAAAGAAGTGAATTATTTTGAACAATAACATAATCCAGCAGAATGTGTATTATACATTTTAGGTTTAACGTTCCAACACAGTGTTCCTGGTCTTCCCTCAACAGCATTCCCTTCTTGCATTCCTGCCCTTTTCCATTACTGGCAACTCCAGTTGCTTAGACCAGAATGTGCAAAGGAATCATGCCAGACTCTTCTTTTTCATATTCTACATACAATGTTTATGGAAATCTTGTCAACTCAGCCATCAAAATATGCTTAGAATCCAATCACTTCACACAGCCCAGTGCTACATGTACAAGTCTGGCTCAGCTTGCTGGGATAGCTTTCTAGCCCATCTTACTGTGCCTGCCCTGCCTTCTCAGTGTATTTTCAACGTGACAGCCCTGCTGGAAACTGTGTAATGTTTCCTTTTTCCTCCTCAGAGTAAAAGTCAACATCCTTAAAATGTCCAATGGGAAATGACATGATCTGGCTCCCAATTATTTCTCTAATGCAAATATTCCACTCCTTTCCTTATCCACTGTTTCAGTGATGTCTCCTTACTATCCCTCTAATATACTAAGGTGTTTCCATGTGTATTAGTTTTCTAGTTCTGCTGTAACATCACTACAAATAGTGGCTTTAAACAACACAAATTTACTATCTTAAGAGTTTTGTAGGTCTGAAGTCTGACACAGGTCTTACTGAGCTAAACTCAAGGTGTTGGCCAGGCTGCATCCCTTTCTGGGGTTTTGGAGGAAACGCTTGTTTCCTTCCCCTTCCAGTTTCTGGAGGTTGTCCACTTCCCTCAGCTTGTGGCCCCTTCCTCCATTTTCAAAGCCAGGAATGGTGGGCTGAGTCCTCCTCACATTGTATCCCTCTGATATCATTTTATACCTCCCTCTTCTACTTTTAAGGACCTTTATGAGTGCATTAGGCTCACCCGAGAATCCAGAACATTCTCTCTATTTTAAAGTCAGCTAATTAGCAACTTTGCCATATAACATCATCACAGGTTCTGGGGATTAGGACTTGGGACATCTTTGGGGAGCTATTATCTTAGCTACCTACCCTCTCATCTCCTCACAGAACTACCTCTTCTTTTTTCTTTTTAAGATTTAATTATTTATTTGAGAGAGCGAGAGAGACCGCATAGCAGGAGGGAGCCCTATACGAGACTCGATCCCAGGACCCTGAGATCATGACCTGAGCCGAAGGCAGATGCTTAACAACTGAGCCACTCAGGTGACCCAGGGAACTACCTCTTCTTCCTGTTGCTAATCTCTGCCTGAGCTACTCTCCTCCCAGTTAATCATGCCCTCTCATAGGGTCATACTCCTGTGTTGTCCTATCAAGTCTTTTCTGACTGCAGAAAATTGCAACTCCAATCTAATACTCCTTTTTCCTTTCCAGCTTTATTTTCCTTCAAGGCACTTAGAACCAACTAACATGCTTTTATGTACCATATCAAACGTCTGTTTGCCACACTAGCATGTAAGCTCTATGAAGATAGATTTTTTTTCTATTTTGTTCACTGCTGGATGTCAGTGTCTGGAATGGTACCTGGCACATAGTAAGCAGACAATAGATACCTACGGAGAGAATTTGAATGAAGAGTTTTCAACTTCCATCAGCTAGAAGTATGATTCATTATAATCAACTAAGGAAATCAGCTAATCACTAACTGACAGATATTCCTTGAGAACTATGTCAATAAGAAGATGTAAAGGAAATGGTCTCTGTGGTTTAGGAAGAGGTAAGAATCACAGGAACATGTGGAAACCTAAATAGATATTGGGTAGTAAAGTTGTTATATGAGGCAAAGAAGTTTTTCTCTTCTAAAATTCATACTGTCAGTAGCTGGCAATGTTTCTTTAATCATTGTTCCAAGGAGGGCCTACTTAATATCCATCCTACCATTTCTTTACTAAAAGCCCATGATTGTCATCAGGAGTCAAAGTACTGCGTACCTTTTCCAGGTTCCCTTGCAGCTGTACGTAACTAATGAGCCATTCATGGAGTCTTGGGTTGGTGGAACTCCTTCAGGGGGGCCCTGCTCAGCTGGGAAGTCCCTTTTGGCCTTTCCCCTTTCCTCCTCTTCCTTCTGGGAATAAGAATGGTTATCAGAAGCACCGGAAGTCCGCTTTACCATGACATGATGGTAAGGAAGAAAGCCAACTGTTAAACGATGGCTCAGAAAGTTAGCAGGAGCCGGGGTGCCCAAAGACTAGGGAGCTGGCATCTGAGTCCTGGGGCACCTACATCAGGATCTGCTGTAATGTGAGGTCAATAAGCTGTTATGCTGGTTATTTTCCTTTTACAGCCCTCTCTCCCACATCCATTCTCCACTTTGTCTTCCTTGATCTTACCCTAGGAGGCTCCCTTGCCCTCTGGCTTCTGGTTGAGTTTGGCCCATTGAGGCCCTTGGCAAATCTATGCAGAGAAGAGAATGATGATTTTTGTCTGTTCCCACCCTGTTTGCATTGTTTCAGTTCTAGTTGGAGGCTCCATTCCTCAGTGGCCAGAGCGCCTGCCCAGTGGCCCCTTCTCCCTAGCTCCAGCTTTGAAGGGCTCCAGTAATGCCTTTCCTCCATTGTCCCTTCAACCTGAAGGTGTAATGGCTCCTGCTGTTGCTAAACCCATGGAGCTTCCCCACCCACTCCTTATGGATTTCTTTCATCCAGCCACACCTCTGTAATAGTGCCTTCTTTAAATTTTGTTCTGGTTAAAACTCTTTGAATGTGCCATCTGTTTCATGCTAGGATCCCTAATGGCAAGAGCTTCATGTTTAGGTCCCCTGCTATCCACAGTTGAATTTAATCCTGACTGATAACAGCCTTCAGGTGCCATGTTGTTTGAAAAATAACTTGTTATAGCCTAGATTCACACTCAATTCAGCAAAAACGGTCACATTGTTAGTCTGATCTTTGCCTTAATTTTTCTTTACAAAATAAACCATTTTATCTGATTTTCTATTCTAAGCACCCTCCTTTAGATCTCTCACTAAAATTTTATCTTAAACCTCAACCTTAGCTGGTCCTCTAGGACTGTGACTGCCTAATGTCTTGCTGGAAGCCACCTTCTACCTGAGCTCCTTTCACTGGGCAGCGGTCAAGATGGTTTATTACATCTCTCGAGCATTGGCCATGTGTTAGGCCCTGGGATCCAGGGACGAGTGAGACAGATGGTTCCACCTGTCAAGCAGCTGTTTCATCAGGCAGCAAAGCCAGACACTAGATAGATGTTTACTCGTCTGACCTATTCTATATGGAAAACTGACCATCACGGGAGCATGTCACGGGGCATGTAATCCAGTCTGAGGGATATCAGCAGGGGAGTTGAGGAGATGGTGTTTAAGGGGAGACAAGAGTAAAGAAGATAGCTAAGGCAATCTTGGGGCGGGATCAGAATGAGCTTTCTCTGTAGCAGATACAGAACATACAAAGTCTTGATAAAGAGTAGCATGGTGTGTTCTGAACTTGAGATAAGTCTGATATAGTTGGAGTAAAGTTGGGTAAGGCTGGAATAGTGGGTGACACTTTATTAAGGATTTTTTTAAAAGATTATATTTTTTTATTTGACAGAGAGATAGAGACCACAAGTAGGCAGAGTGGCAGGCAGAGGGAGAGGGAGAAGCAGGCTCTCAGCTGGGCAGGGAGCCCGATGCGGGACTGGCTCAAGGTGGTCCTAAGGATATGCTTCACAGGCCTCCGGTGAACAGGAGAGAAACCAAGGGTCCAGCTGCCAGGACCTGAAATTCCTACGTGTGCTGGCTCTGTGCCATCCTCGCACAGGTTGCTTCCAGCCAGTGGCTGAGCACAGCATGGTGATCAAGGCGGGGCCTTCCCTGGGAGACCCCGGGTGCCTGAAAGGCCATCTTCGGCTTGTGGACTCCCCTGCAGCCTGCCCTACCTTCCTGAGGCTGTGTGCAAGTCTAGGTGCTCCCCCCACCTGGCTCCCCTCTGTCCTTCCCTGGGTGTCTGACTCCATTCTGGCCCCACATCTCCCCCAGTCTCCTCGGTCTCCTTAATTTTCTCTCACCGGCTTTTTCCCTGGTAACATCCTTGCATGTTCAATCCCATCTCATCTAGGATCTGGGCAGCACCTCTCAGAGGGCCATTTACTAACTGGGGCATGTCAGGTGAAAACATGTGCAGGAGAAATAGAAACCATCTCGTCGGGGCTGTGTTGTTGAAGTACCTTGATCTTCAGCTGAGATCCTTCTCACATACCACTGAGGGAGTCTGAGCAGGACAAAGCAAGGTAAGTTTAGGGTTTTGTTTTTGTTTTAACAGTTCAGAGTTTTTGTTTGTTTTGTTTTGAACACCCATTATGCCCTGAATTCAGAGTGAATGGGTTCCTTTCTGTTGGTTCTTTTGCTTCTCTGAGTGGGGTAGGCTGACACTGCCATTGAACCCAAGTAGCTTTCCTTTTGGCTTCTTTCTTTTTCTGATCATTTCTGATCATATGTGTCTGGAAGGTGCCTTGGCTCTTAGAGTGATCTGCGTGCTCACTACACTCATTAGTTCTTCTGGCCAGGGTCTTGCCCTTAACTTGCTGTTTACAATGATGCCAACAGCATGCTGGGTAACGCGGTAGACTTCTGTTTTGCTGGGTTAACTCTTGTGGGGCCTTGCCTGTTGAACAGTACCCATTCCCTCAATGTCCACCGTATCACCTTTCTTGTAGATTCGCATGTATGCAGCCAAAAGAACAACTCCATGTTTTCTGAAAGGCTGAGAACAATCAGTGGGGCCTCTGCTCTTTCCCTTTGAGTTGGTTATTTTGGCCTATTTCTGAAAGAGAGTGAGCGAGAAGGCACGTTTAGGTGTTAAAGGAAAGATTTCTCATTGCCGGAAGAACAGTGGATATGGGAAATGCTGGGATGCTGGTGACCATGTAGTGAGATTTGTAGAAGTGGAAAGAATGGAGAGCTATTTACAACATAAAGTCAGTAGGGTGGGGTGATTATGTTTGATTGTATTTGATGGGAGGAAGGATAACTATTGCGTTTCCAGTTTTCTTCTTTGCTAACAAGGATTTACTGAGTGAGAGGTACTCTACTCTGGCCCGGGGCCTCATGGCCAGTGCTTTACTTCCTGTCTTGCTAACATTCTTCTGCTTACTCCTTGCATCCTGGTTGGTGTCTGTATCCCAGAGCACCTCCCTGAGACCTCACACAGCCTGGGCGGCTGCTGGAGAGCCCCCAAACCCATGCATTTGGGGACACTTTACCTTCCTGGTCTTGGTCTAGGTCTCAAAAGCTCTACCATTTTGTTCTCTTTTCATTAGTTTCCCTGCCATATGCTGTATGGCAGGTTTCATTTATTTATTTTTAAATCTCCTCTCAATTCTCTTTTACCACCTCCCAGCACTGCTCCTGTTCCCCATTCACAGGGGGTGACCTTGCCTTTGACATCACATTGAAATTCCAGGCAACAAATGAAAAATCCTTCAATTTCTTGCCATGAAGTTCCCAAACTTTACAGCATCTGTAACTTTATTCCTTCTCATCTTTAAACAGTTGGCCCTATATGCACCCCAATGTTCATCGCAGCAATGGCCACAATCGCCAAACTGTGGAAAGAGCCAAGGTGCCCATCAACAGATGAATGGATAAAGAAGATGTGGTACATATATACAATGGAATACTATGCCTCTGTCAGAAAGGATGAATATCCAACTTTTGTAGCAACATGGACTGGACTGGAAGAGATTATGCTGAGCGAAATAAGCCAAGAAGAGAAAGTCAAGTATCGCATGGTTTCACTTACTTGTGGTGCATGAGGGGTAAACTGGAGGACAGTGGGAGAAGGAAAGCAAATGGGAACTAGGGTAATCTAGGGAGGGAAACGAAACAACAGAGACTTTGGACACAGAAACAAACTGAGGGACTTGGAGGGAGGCGGGTGGAGGGATGGGAGAGCCTGGTGGTGGGTACTGGGGACACCTAAAGCGTGGAGCACTGGGTGTGGGGAATGGGGAATGAATCTTGAAACACTGGAAAAAAAAATTTAGTAACAATAAAAAAAACCCCAAAAAACAAAAAAACAAAAAACAAACAGTTGGCCCTTTTCCTCTCTAATGTTAGTATCTGTTCCCTGTTTTTTTCCTCTGCCTCAGATTCATGATCCTGATTCTTCTGCATCTCCCTGTCTGTTGACTCCTCAAGGTTTGGTTGATTTATTGCTTTGCCCCTGTGAAAGAAGAACTCGAAACGGGAAAGCTCGATTGCCGTCTCAAACTGGCTAACTGAAACACTGGGGAATAAACACTGGACAGGCAGGCTGGAGAGGGAGTCTTAGACTAGCCCCAGAGCTTAAAGCACCAGAGAAAGTCAAATGCTTCCTGCTTAATGAGAATTAGCCTTTCATGTGTGCCCTGGCCCCTCACCTCCCGCAGGACCCACACTGTAAAACACTGCTTCCTCTCCCAACAGTGATACGTATTCTTTTTTTTTTTTTTTTCTTTAAGTCATCTCTATATCCACCGTGGGGCTCAAACTCACAACCCCAACATCAAGAGATGCACACTCTGCTGACAGAGCCAGCCAGGTGCCCTTCCCCAGTGATATAGAGTCTTAATTTCGTTATTTTCTTTTGATTAAAATGACAGTGTATAAGATTTCCATTTGAAAGTTTCTCAGTCATATCTGGTTACACAGGTCAATTTAGAAACCTGGCTGAGACTGACATTATGAATAACCTAATTGGCAATGATCAGATGCACGTGTATGCGGTGGTACATTTTACCTTATGGGCTCACCTGGGGCCATTGCACTGGTGCAAATTGTGCCTCTGCTTTAGCTGAAAGCATCCCGGGCTTCTCAGAAACCTTGATAAAGTCTTCCACAGTTGCATAAAGTGGACATTTCAGGAATTTCAAACTTTGATCCTCTGGTTCTTTTTCTCTTTTATTCTTATTTTGGTTAATGCAACAAGACTGAAATGAACTTTGATCTTTGTTTTAAAGATTATTAAAACATTTAGGTGGGGCCCCTGGATGGCTCAGTCAGTTAAACTGCTGCTTTCGGCTCAGGTGATGATCCCAGGGTCCTGGAATCAAGTTCTGCATTGGACTCCCTGCTCAGTGCGGATGGGCCTGCTTCTCCCTCTCCCTTTGCCTTTCCCCTCATTCATGCTCTCTCTCTCTCAAATTAATAAATAATCTTTATTATTTTTATTTTAATCTTTATTAAATCTTTAAAAAACCCATTTGGGTGTATATACATACAGCTCTCTTTGAGGCTCATCACTTTCCCTACACCACAGGATGGGATCTCCACAGAATGTATATAAAACTGTGGGTTGATTTTCTGGAGGGCTTTATAATGATAATTAAAAAATCTTAAATATTTTCCCCTGGAATTTATATTTACCTCCACTGACCAGTCTTTCTTTCTCTCTCCCTCCACAGCCTAATTCAAAGAATTGTCTGGATTTTTTGTCACCCAGAAGAAATTGCTCTGATCAAGGAAGCTAGTGTCCCATTATTAAATATGAGCTATGCCTTTGCTCCTTAGCCTAACCTCTCAGTATTACTCAGTAGCTGCCCCACTTCCTTTCTCCCTGAAACAGTTCTTTCCCTTGGTTTCCATGACAGTGCACTCTCCTGATTTTATTGCTACCTCTTCAGATGTTTCAGGGACACACACATCTAATGTCTTCTCCTACTACCATCAGTGGTAGAGAGGAGAGAGAGATCACACAGCAGCTGACAACTCTGTCAAGACATCCTCACCCACCAATGTGGCCTTTCTTTTTCATTTTAATTTTCTCATATCACACCCCAGCTGACTGGTGATGGGCGTTTGAGGCCACCTCTTAAAGTTCTGCAAAGACAGTCCAGATTCAAGACTGGGGGGTGCTTTATCTTTTGTACTATATCTTGGGACTTTAGTTGAAATTGGGCAACAGGCAAAAAGTCTCATTTAATGTCCTATTAAACATATGACCATTTAAAAAATGTTCTCTTTGGGGAGCCTGGGTTGCTCAGTCAGTTGGGTGTCTGACTCTTGATTTTGGATCAGGTCATGATTTCAGAATCCTGGGATTGAGCCCCACACTGGGCACTGTGTTCAGCAGGGAGTCTGCTTGAGGGTTCTCTCTCCTTATCCCTCTCCCTTCTGCCTCAAAAAACCAAATACATCTTTTTTAAAAAATGTTCTCCTTGATGTCTTGCTTTTCATTCCAAACTGTTCTTTTCTCTAAACTTTAAATACATCTCTATTGCTGTTTGACAAGCTAGACAGTTTGCTGAAACAACATTTTCATTAGTGTCTCAGTTTTTGAATTCTTGATGGACAGGGAATGTGTCCTTGACTGAGTGAATCACTAAGTGAGGAATGATCGTCAGATAGTTCCCAGAATCAGGATGAGTTCAAGAAAAATTCAGGGTAGATTGATCTCATCATATTTCTTAATAGGTTTTTAGGTAGTTCAGGGCAGTGTTAACAAATATTGTGAATGTGTGCTTTAACAAGAGATTTGACAAGAACTCTCACAGAATTCTTGTGAACACAATAAAAACATTGTTTTGGGAGCAAGGACGATTGTGATTGAGTGACAGTGTGCGACATGTAGATTCATAACTGATGTCTCTGTGGAAGAGGTTTTCCAGTGTTGTTCTGTGTGTGTGTGTGCATGTGTGCGTGTGTGCCCACGTCTGTGAATGTGTTTCCTCGGTGCAGAAGGCAGTCTGGTCAGGCGAGTGTGGGCGGTGGATCCAGTCAGTTGTGGGTGTGGATGAGAGTGCGGGAGTGCATAGCACAGCTCTCGGCACTTAGAGCCCTCTGTAAATGTCAGCTACATTTGTCACTCACACGTCATTAGGTGTGTTTTGTAAAGATGTAGCAAGTACGCTTAGCCAGCTTGCAGGTGACACAGAGCATGAGAGACCCTAAACACTCTGAATGACAAAATCAGATTGGGGATGAGTTTAAAAGACTTGTATGATCATGAAGTGACATCTGTTAAACATAAATGTACAGAATATACTCAGAGGTCCAAAAGCCAACTGAGATAGGATGGGGATAATAAACCTTTTTTTTTTTTTTTTTTTAAAGACAACTTATTTACTTGAGAGACAGAGTGAGAGAAAGAGAGAGAGAGCATAGGTGGCAGGGAAAGACTCTTAAACAGACTCTGTGCTGAGATGGAGCCTGATGTCCGGCTCGATCCCACAACCCTGAGATCATGACCTGAGGCAAAACCAAGCGTGTATGGGGCGCCTGGGTGGCTCAGTCATTAAGCATCTGCCTTCAGCTCAGGTCATGATCCCAGTGTCCTGGAATCGAGCCCCACATCAGGCTCCCTGCTTAGCGGGAAGCTTGCTTCTCCCTCTCTCGCTCCCGTTGCTTGTATTGCCTCTCTAGCTGTTTTTCTCTCTGTCAAATAAATAAATAAAATCTTAAAAAAAAAAACCAAAACACCCTAAGAGTCTGATGCTTAACCGACTGAGTCACCCATGTGCTCCAGGGATGGCGTACTTTTTGAGAACATTCAGTTCAACTTGGATCAAGATGTGATTTGGAAACATAGAATCTAGAACTACATTTTCTACTATGTACCCACTAAAAATAATATTAGTTAAATGAAATAAAATGAAAGCTAGTTCTCCTGTTTTAGTAACCACATTTCAAGCACTAAACAGCCAAGAGCAGCTAGTGGCTCCTGCGTAGGACCGTGCAACTATTCAACATTTCAGTCATCCCAGAGAGTTGTGTTGGACGGCCCTGTTCTAAAAATGAAGGCTGTGGTCGTGCTTTCAGGGTTGCACTGGCCAAACCCCATCAAGGATAGGGTTATCTTAGGATCTGGGGGTCACATTCAGAGGGGTGTAGACCAAATGGGGCATGTCAAGTTAGAGGGCCTGGAGAAAGGGAGACATAAAGACCATGTCATCTGAGAGATATTGAAGGACCTGGTGATTAGCTGGGAGAAGAACCAGCACCACCTCTATGCTAAGCACCAAAGCTGTCATGTGGAAGAGAAATTCCATGGTCCTGTGGCCTAAGAGGGTAGACCAAGGACCATTAGTGGAAGTTAGAGGAGGTGGGAATCATTACGCTATGCAGAACCCATAATTTAGAGAGCTTCTGGAGTCAGACCACCTGTGTGCAAGTCTTGCATCAGCTCTTGCTTGTTGGATGACCCTGGGCAGGCCTCTAAACCTTTCTAAGCCTCAGTTCCTCAGGGGCAGAGCAGCGTAATGTCAGTATCTTCCTCACAGCATTGTCGAGGAAAATAAGCTATTGTACATACAAAATAGAGTATCTGACAAATGTAGGCTGTCATTACATCATTTTCTGGCTGATAGAAGGAAGAATCATCTAAACGAGTGAGCTGCTTTGGAGGAAGTTCCCATCACTCAAGTGTTATAAAGTATTGATGACCTTTTGGCAGGGAGTGTAGAGGGCCCCGAAGCTCGGAGTAAGACCAGAGATTGAATTGGCGTTTTGAGGTTCCTGCCCATGTTGGCATCTATTGATTATTTTATTTTATCTTGTGTCATTTCCTATTTATTTTCACCAAGGCGATCCCCAAGGCTTGAGTATTTTCGCCTTGGTCAGGCGACAGCAAACAGTTTCTTGTTGAGAGGGAGAGACAGGCAGGATGGAGAGGAATGGAGGGAAGAAGAGGTGAGAGGAAGTTGAGGATCAGCCTCTGTGTCTGGCCCGGCGCTTACTGGCCTACTTACCTCAGAACCATGACATAGACTCTGAGGCCTGTCCTCAGCTAAGCACAGATATTCTGGCAGGAATGAGGGTTATGGTGGGTGTATTTACCTGGTCTCCTCTTCATGGAGGAGGCGCAATATGTTTGCAAGGTGGTCCCCACACAATGGCAGAAGTCCCAGAGTCTCTCAGGGGCGAGGGGCCCCCTCGGGGCGCTCAGTTTGGCTGCCCAGCTGTGACCGAGTCACTGCGTTAGTTCTTGACTTACTTGGGTTATTTATTACTGACGTATATAAGTTTGCATGCATGTATTCCAAGTAAGATTTTCTGATGTCATTAGACATTAAAAATATTGACAAATGTGTTTTGTTGATCAGTCAGAAATGAGCAGCTATTTTGAGAACAAAATTCCAAATATATCATGTGTTAATTGGCGACTCAAAAAGCCCAACAACAGTAAAGGAGTCATCATGACTTCCTAATCTAAGCTTTGTGACAGTGTCCATAATACTCAGGGAAAAATGGAAAATTCAGATCCCCCAAATTCCAACTTTGAGAGACTCTGTGGAATAAATCCTGGCTGGGTTTCTTGAGTGCATTCTGTCAGTTGTGGAATGCAGATATAGGTTCTTCATGTTTCCATTGTTAGTCTAGAGTAGGCCATTCGCCCTTGGATCCCAGTGCCTCACCAGTGTCCAGGACCGTGTTAAGTACCTAATAACTGCTCTGTGTTAAACTCTGCATTTGCTCGTTCGCCCACTTCTCACTTAAGTGGAATACAGCCTGGATCCCAACTGCAGTTTGGTTTCGTTTGTTCAGAGCAGAATAAACTTCCTTGAGACTTTTTCAGCCTAACTGTGGCCAGTAGTCACTGCAGTTGGCAGAAGACAGGCCTACTTAATTCGGTACAAAGGTGGTTTTCATGAGGTTGAGAAATGTTCCCTCTATCCCTATACTTTGAAGAGTTTTGATCAGGAACGGATGTTGTATTTTGTCAAATGCCTTTTCTGCATCAATTGAGAGTACCATGTGGTTTTTTTTCTCTTCTCTTATTGATTTGTTCTATCACGTTGATTGTTTTGCGAGTGTTAAACCACCCCTGCATCCCTGGGATAAAACCCACCTGGTCATGGTGGATAATTTTTTTAATGTATTGTTGGATCCTGCTAGCAAGGATCTTGTTGAGAATCTTGGCGTCCGTATTCATCAGCGATATTGGTCTGAAGTTCTCCTTTTTGATGGGGTCTTTGTCTGGTTTGGGGATTAGAGTGATGCTGGCTTCATAGAAAGAGTCTGGAAGTTTTCCTTCCATTTCTATTTTTTGAAAGAGCTTCAGGAGAATAGGTGTTATTTCTTCTTTGAATGCTTGGTAGAATTCCGCAGGGAAAATCTATCTACGAAAAACCCACAGCGAATATCATCCTCAATGGGGAAAAACTGACAGCCTTTCCTCTGAGATCAGGAACAAGGCAAGGATGCCCACTCTCACCACTACTATTCAACATAGTGTTAGAAGTCCTAGCAACAGCAATCAGACAACAGAAAGAAATAAAA
>PITA01013936.1:0-30669 GCA_004023965.1 Spilogale gracilis
TGCTGAGTGAAATAAGCCAAGAAGAGAAAGTCAAGTATCACATGGTTTCACTTACTTGCGGTGCATGAGGGGTAACCTGGAGGACAGTGGGAGAAGGAAAGTAAATGGGAACTAGGGTAATCCAGGGAGGGAAACGAAACAACAGAGACTTTGGACACAGAAACAAACTGAGGGACTTGGAGGGAGGGGGGTAGAGGGAAGGGAGAGCCTGGTGGTGGGTACTGGGGACACCTAAAGCATGGAGCACTGGGTGTGGGGAATGGGGAATGAATCTTGGAACACTGGAAAAAAAAAATTTAAGTAACAATAAAAAGAAAAACAAAACAAACAAAAAAAACTATACTGTCTGTGCAATGTGCCACTGCATCATGTCTAAAAAAATAATGTATACACCTGAATAATAATAAATAATAAATAATTAAAAAAAGAAGATGAACACATCAAAAAATGAGCAGGAGACATGAAGAGGCACTTCTCCAAAGAAGACATACAAATGGCTAGCCCACACATGAAAAAATGTTCATCATCATTAGCTATCAGGGAAATTCAAATCAAAACCATACTGAGATACCACCTTACACCAGTCAGAATAGCCAAAATTAACAAGTCAGGAAACAACAAGTATTGGAGAGGCTGCGGAGAAAGGGGAACCCTCTTACACTGTTGGTAGGAATGCAAGTTGGTGCAGCTGCTTTGCACAGTGTGGAGATTCCTTAAAAAATTAAAAATAGAGTTACCCTATGACCCTGCAATTGCACTACTGGGTATTTACCCCAAAGATACAGATGTGGTGAAAAGAAGGGCCATATGCACCCCAATGTTCATTGCAGCAATGGCCACAATCACCAAACTGTAGAAAGAGCCAAGGTGCCCTTCAACAGATGAATGGATAAAGAAGATGTGGTCCATATACACAATGGAATACTACGCCTCCATCAGAAAGGATGAATATCCAACTTTTGTAGCAATATGGACTGGATTGGAAGAGAGTATGCTGAGTGAAGTAAGCCAAGTAGAGAAAGTCAAGTATCACATGGTTTCACTTACTTGCGGTACCTAAGGGGTAATATAGAGGACAGTAGAAGAAGGAAAGGAAATGGGAAGTCGGGTATTTCAGGGATAGAAACGAAACATGAGAGACTTTGGACACAGAAACAAACTGAGGGACTTGGGAGGGAAGAGGGTGGAGGGATGGGAGTGCCTGGTGGTGGGTACTGAGGGCACCTATTGCATGGAGCACTGGGTGTGGGGCATAAACAATGAATCTTGGAACACTGAAAAAATAAAATAAATTTAAAGTCAAAAAAAAAGAAAAAAGGAAAAGCTTTTCTGAACGAGAATCCTTCAAGAAAACTAATGTCATGTAAAAATGAACAAAAAAGGGGGCTCTTGGGTGGCTCAGTCAGTTAAGCATCTGACTTTGGCTTGGGTCATGATCTCAGAGCCCTGGATTAAGCTCCAGCGTTGGGCTCTGTGGGTAGTCCACTTGTCTTTCTCCCTGCGCCCCGTCCCCCTGCTGTGTTCTCTTAAATAAATAAAAATCTTTTAAAAATAAAAAAGAACAGAAAAATATCATGATCAAATACCATACAAAAATTGTATCAAGAAAAAAGAGCAGAATCACAACCCTACAGATAATGAAAACACAGAAGACATGTCCACAAAACAGATGAAAACTATAACCTGTTATTTCATAACACAATAAAGGCATTAAGAAAATAATAAAAGAGGGGCGCCTGGGTGGCTCAGTTGGTTGGGCGACTGCCTTCGGCTCGGGTCATGGTCCTGGAGACCCGGGATCGAGTCCCGCATCGGGCTCCCTGCTCGGCGGGAGGCCTGCTTCTCCCTCTCTCACTCCCCCTGCTTGTGTTCCCTCTCTGGCTGTGTTTCTCTCTGTCGAGTAAATAAAATCTTAAAAAAAAAAAAAAAAAAAAAAAAAAAAAAAAAAAAAAAAAAAAAAAAAAAAAAAAAAAAAAAAAAAAAAAAAAAGAAAATAATAAAAGATACCAAAAAATTAACAGTATTAGAAAAACTCAGAAATGAGGGCTAGGACATAAAAGAAATTAGATATAAATGAAAAAATAAATTTAAAAATACTAAGCTCAAAGTAGGAGAAGAGAATATAAAGAGGAGAATTTTTTTAAATCATAAAAAAATAAAGTAATAACAGGACTTGAGAACAAGTGACAGTTAAGAAGACAAACTCCAACATGCACACAAGAGCATCTGGGCACTGGGAAACAAAAGGGAACAGGCTAAACACTAAAAACCAATTCAATGTTGCTATAATACAAAACATCTGGAAGACCATGTCATTGGAGGAAATTAACCCAGGATGACTGACGCTAAGACATATTCTGGTAAAACCACTCATGTCTAAAGAAAAAGAAAAGTACTGTGAACACCCAGGAAAAGAGACCAAGTCACTTACATGGAAAGATTATCTTCAATTTGAGCCAGAAAAAAAATTAATTTTCAAGATACAAAACACTGAGAATGTGAGCCTAGGGTCCAGCTAACCAAACCAAATTCGTGTTGCTATATAAAGGCCACGGCAGGCAAGAACTCAAGAGTATTCCCTCCACAAGCACTTTCTGAGAGGGTTACTACAGAGAGCATTTCAGACAACCAAAATGACGAGGAGCACACTGATACAAGGACAGTGGTGAGCATTAAATATATATTACAGAATTAACTTACTAATTATAATACTAAATGAGTGTTTCAAGGGGGAGATCATATCGTCTCATGGTTATACACTGACAACACAGAATGTAATTATTTTCAATCATGAAGAAGGAACTACTGTTGGTAGAGTATTGCTATTGTGTGTGATATATGGGAAAAACAAATGGGTGGTCATGTAACATTCTGGTTTTGTTATTCCTGTTGTCCTTAAAAACCAGAATTTTTGTTGCGGAAAAGAGAAAAATAAGTGTTAGAGGAGATCAGGTAAAAACCTCTTAGTACTGGGTGCCTGGGTGGCTCAGTGGGTTAAGCCTCCGCCTTAGGCTCAGGTCATGATCTCAGGGTCCTGGGATCAAGGCCCACATCGGGCTCTCTGCTCAGCAGGGAGCCTGCTTCCTCCTCTTTCTGCCTACTTGTGAACTCTGTCAAATAAATAAATAAAATCTTAAAAAAAAAAAACTCTTAGTACTGAATTTTAATTGGAATTATAATTCCACTATAAACTTAAAATTCCAACGTGCCAACAGTATGCCATATACTCAAAAGGCCATAATATATTTCCTAGCTCTATCCACAAAAAAACACCTACAAAGAATGACTAACCCAGGAGCAAGGAGCACCCCCTAGTACCAGACTAATATTTCCCACAAAAAGAAATAAAGATTTTTTTTGAAATGGCCGATTCCAGACCTGGGGCAAGAAATATACTTGGTAAGCCTAGAATATCTCATTGGGGATGGCTTGGAAAGTCAAAGACTACTAGACTCGAGTCAACTTGGAGGGACTTCCACTCATCAGAAAGGATAACTGCAATGTTCTTAAACACATTAAATATACTGAAATCTATGAGTTCAAAATAATACGAGAAAACAGTAATTGGTCATCTTAGAAACAATGACAGGAAACCAACTTATTTTGAAAAGGGTTACTTTTCCCATATAAACCATACCACTGGGTAACCAAAACAAGTTGAGCGGAAACTCCTTTTCTTTGTGTGTGTGCCTGATTTTTTTTTTTTTTAACATTTTATTTATTTGAGAAAGAGAGGGAAAGCAACAGAGCGTGCGCACTAGGGGGAGAGGCAGAGGGAGAGGGAGAGACAGACTCCCTGCTGAGCAGGGAGTTCTACAATGGAGCTCTATTCTAGGACCCTGGGATCATGACCCGAGCTAAAGACAGGTGCTTAACCGACTGAGCCACTGAGCCATGCAGGTGCCCCATGCCTGATTTCAACAGATGACAGTACGGAAACTGTTCTACTATGTGTGAAACTCTGAGGCAGAAACAGGTTATCTTAAAAAAAAAAAAAAAAAAAAAAAAAAAGGGCGCCTGGCTGGCTCAGTGGGTTAAGCCTCTACCTTCGGCTCAGGTCATGATCTCAGGGTCCTGGGATGGAGGCCCACATCGGGCTCTCTGCTCAGCAGAGAGCCTGCTTCCTCCTCTCTCTCTGCCTGCCTCTCTGCGTGCTTGTGATCTCTCTCTGTGTCAAATAAATAAATAAAATCTTTTAAAAAAACAAAAAACAGATTATCTACAGTTTAGCAAGAGATTCCCCTTGAACATGCAATGAGTGATGGGGAAGGAGATGGCCCTTTCCAGCCATGCCCCATTTCCAGGGAAATTTCTCTTTATAGAAATAGTCCAGTTAATAAATAGAAAGGAGAAATGATAGCCTTAAAATACCTCCATCTTGGAATTTGTATTAAATTAATGGGCCTCTGGACTGAGCATCAACAGCTGCTAACAATGCAAAAGGAAACCAGATGATGTACCTAGTGACAAAACAGAATTGCCTGCAGAGAGCAGGCTTTGCCAGAAAACTGAATCCAAACACAGTCGAGCATCTAGATCCAACTACTAACTTACTGTCAACACGGAAGACAAAAGAACAGGTTAGCAGCACCCTGGGGATGGAATCAGCAAAATTCAAACTTAGCAAATTCCACAGGTCAAAAAACCCATTTTATTTTTAAGATTTTATTTATTTATTTGTCAGAGAGAAAGAGAGAGAGAACGCACGTGCACAAGCAGGGAGCCCGATGAAGAACTTGATCCCAGGACCCTGGGATCATGACCTGAGCCAAAGGCAGACACTTAATCGACTGAGTCACCCAGGTGTCCCTCTTTACTTTTTTTATTTAAGATTTATTTATTTATTTGAGACAGAGAAAGCTCGTGCAAGCAAGTACGAGCAGGGGGAGGAGCAGAGGGGGGGAGAGAGAGAGAGAGAGAGAGTCCGAAAGCAATCTCCTCACTGAGCAAGGAGCCCGATGCCGGGCTCAATCTCACAATTCTGAGATCATGACCTAAACTGAAATCAAAAGTCAGACACTCAACCGACCTAGCAACCCAAGCACCCCTCTCCTCCTTACACTTTAAGTTTAAAGAAAACGGGTTTGGGGAGCCTGGGTGGCTTACTCGGTTGGGCGTCTGACTCTTGGTTTTGGCTCAGGTCATGATCTCCAAATGGTGAGACTAAGCCCTGCATTGGGCTCTGAGCTCAGCAGGGAGTCTGCTTGAGATTCTCTCCCTCTCCCTCTGCCTTTCCCCCTGCCCCACACATGTGCTCCTGCCCCTGTCTAAAAATAAATACATAAATCTTAAGAAGAGAGATAAAGGGGTAAATTATAGCCTGAAAAAGGTTGAAGAGATAGTACTAAAAACAGACAAAAACTAAACCCTAGTATTTAGGGATGACCATTTGGGTACTGAAACCATGAAGAAAAGCAAGGCAGTGATTACAAGTCAAGATAAAGGTTCATGGGATGCCTGTCTGGCTCAGTTGGCGGACCGTGTAACTCTTGATCTCTAGGTTGTGAGGTTGAACCCCATGTTGGGTGTTGTGAATACTTCAAAATAAAGTTAATGGATTTACGTACTAAGCATTAATGGCTGCTAACAATGCCTGCATGGCTCAGTCAGTGAAGCATCTGACTTCAGCTCAGGTGATGATCTCAGGGCTTTGGGATCAAGCCCCACATTATCGGGCTCCCTGCTCAGTGGTGAGTCTGCTGGTTCCCCTGCCTCTCCCCCTGCTTGTGCATGCTCTCTTTCTCTAATAAATGAATAAAATCTATTAAAAGTAAATAAATAACTTTTTAAAACTAAATAAAATATTTTAAAAAGATGGCATTTCCTTCCGAGAGGACAGGGGAGAGGCAAGCAATCACTACCCCAGGTGGGAGCAGTAAAGGTATACACCTTAATATCACTTGTAAGTCAAAAATGATTTGTTCTATGCCGTCTATATGTATTTTACAACGAAGGTTGTACTACTTTGTTTTTAAATTTGTATTTTTAAAAAACATACTATTCGATAAAATTAATTTGATTTCTTCTTTTGGTGTGGCATTATTGCAATAAATTTCCTTTTCTCTAATTAGAAGATAATATACAAGCAAATACATTACATCATCCTTTTACCTAATTCATATGAGACAGACTAGAATCCATTAAGAATCGCGTGAAAACAAGAAAACCCGAAGACGGTTTGACTTCAGAGTAGAAGCTGAGCTAGTAAATCCAACATTATTCTCATCACTTGCAGGACATTGACAATGCATCACTCTGGTGGGTGTCGGCCAGCTTCTAAGAATACCATGGCACTGACAGGAAGTAGCCCATGCCTCCTGACCTACAAGAAACCACCGGCGTGGGCGCCTGGGTGGCTCAGTTGGTTAAGCGACTGCCTTCGGCTCAGGTCATGATCCCGGAGACCTGGGATCGAGTCCCACATCGGGCTCCCTGCTCGGCAGGAAGCCTGCTTCTCCCTTTCTCACTCCCCCTGCTTGTGTTCCCCCTCTGGCTGTGTTTCTCTCTGTCAAATAAATAAAATCTTTAAAAAAAAAAAAAAAAAAAAAAAAAAAAAGAAAAAAAAAAAAGAAACCACCGGCGTATGCTGGCCCTGACTATCCAACCACAGCTGTCAGGTTCCAGAGTGCAGCGCACAGTAGGTCAGGGCAGCTGACACTCAAGCTATTTTGGGTTCACTGTCATGTTGAAGTTTACAAGTTCAGCTCCTCCACCTCTGCACGCTGACCATTCTTTCTCACGTTCACCCACCCAACATTTCCCCGCCGACTTGCTTTCAGAATTTCTCTGTTTCTCACCCATTTACAAGCAGCGGTAAGGAGTGGTGGGTAAGAAATGCTGGCCTGGCCGAAATAAGTTTAGGCAAAACTGATGGGCTGTTCCACAAGCACTGTCTCTGAGTAATTTTAGTCCACAGAGGGTCTGAGAAGCCACACAAAAAGTCGTCGGCCTGAGAAAGAATAGTCCAGTTGGCTCATAAAAAAGGGAGTCATCCAGAGACACCTGCGATGGCTCAGTCGGCAAGTATCTGCCTTCGGCTCAGGTCATGATCTCAGGATCCTGGGATAGAGTCCTCCATCGAACTCTCTGCTCCTCAGGGAGCCTGCTTCTCCCTCTCTCTCTCTCTCCCTCTGTGTGCATTCTCTCTCTCTCAAATAAATAAAATCTTTAAGAAAACACAAAGTAAAAATTAAAAAACGGAGCCCTCTACATTCAAGACATTTTCAGACTTACAGCCTTTCATTATAACTAATTCATTCTCAAAAAACTCAATTCTGTATATTATAATGTACACCGATCTACTTCACATGAGAACAGGAAATGTAACCTAGAAAATGATAGAAGGTGTACGCAGAGTCAGGAAGTACTCACTCATGTTCAAGGCCGCCATCCCCCCTTGTGGAGCTGCGGGATAGACATTCGGCACGTTTGCGGTCATGAAATCTGCAATCTGCTGTAGTGCCAACAGGCCTGTGGGGTTCTTCCCCTTCTTAAATTGTTCCTGTATCATCGATTCCAACTCTTCACAGAAAGCCTAATAAAAGGCAAATGAGAACAGTGAGACACTATTTCTCTTCCGTGCCTTGGGACTGCCTTTTCGTTTATTTTCATCCAGGGCTAGAAGAGTAAATGGGTATTATCATGTGTTACTACTTAGAGCATCAACTGCTACGTTATTTCTAGAAAGTAACGCAAACAATACAAAAGTTTAAAAATCTGAACATTCTTTTGCTAATAATCTTTTTGAAAGAAATAATCAGGGATATGCTCAAAGATGAACTCAAAGGGATGTTCATTCCAGCAGGACTGATAAAAGGCAAGCAGGTAGCAGCTGACGTATGAAACAGTAGAAAACTGATTACACACACAGATCCACTGCAGGAGGGACACAGTCCATATGTGCACATGGTCAACTCCATATTGTGGCATTATTGCAATCAATTTCCTTTTCTCTAATTAGAAAACAATATGCAAGTAAATACATTACATCATCCTTTTACCTAATTCATATGAGACAGCACTAGAATCCATTAAGAATCGCATGAAAACAAGAAAACCTGAAGACGGTTTGACTTCAGAGTAGAAGCTGAGCTAGTAAATTCAACGTTATGCCTCCAATATGACTCCATATTCAACTTCTAGTTTTTCAATGCTTGACTGAAAAGCTGAAAAGACCAAGAGCCCAGAGACAGTGCAAGTACACCACCCCTTGCAGAAAGCAGCAACCCCTGTATGACGTTCACTACAGTGGTATAAAAGCATGTCCGGAACTGACAGCGGCTGGAAGAACCCCTATTTATGACAAATGCTGTCACAGATCACATTCTGCGGGAGTCAAGGAAAGAGGGGAAGCTGACAGAGGCTTTGCCTGCAAAGAAGAAACCAATCAATAAAACATGGTTATTCAGCCATCTTTGGTATCAGTGCCGAAGGCAACGGTCTGTCCAGACAGAGGCATAGGATAAAGGGAGACAGATGCAGAGAGCCTCACTAAAGGTCACAGAGGACACTGGGCACAGAGGACACAACACTTGCATAAAACAAACCCCCTGCCCTCACGGGCCCTCAATCTGAAAAATCAAACCGTCTCTCCCCACGGTTTCCAAGCCCACAGGCACATCTACGGAGGCTCAGTCCAACACGCACGTGCCACGGACGCACACGACCCCACAGCACAACACACGCTAGGGCACTGAAAAGATGCAGCTAGAAAAAATGGTCCTTGCCATCAAGGAACTTAAAGCTTAGCGTATAGCACACAAAAAGAAAAGCACAGTGCAAGGAGCCTGCAGTGCCCACAGCGCCCCCAATGCCCTCCATGTGCAGCAGGGGGCTGAGGACAGCAGTGGCCGCATGCCAGAGTCTCGCTCCCGCCGGCACTGACCGGCCAGGGACCCTGTGTGCTCCCTCGGCCCTAACTCCCGATGCTTCAACATCCACACCCTCACCTGCCTGGCAACTGCCTGCCTCTCCTCCAACGACCTTGTCCTCCAACTCACCAGGCCTCCGCTGTGCACGATCATGTCCTAGACGTGCTCTTTCCTAGTAACTGTGCCCCAAGCATGGGTTCTCCGAACACCCTCTCCTAGCTTCCGGCTCACCCCTTCTTCAGCTCCATCGTGACCCGAACACCGGTCCACCCTCTCTTACCTTCCCTGTGTCCTGACCTCCCTCACCCAGCTTAGGGCCTCAGTTTAACATTATGATCAGGCCCTTGCTCGCACCTGCACTCTACATGTCACCTGGCCAAACCCCACCCTGCTTAAATTCAGCCCCTCGCTCTTTCTATTCACGGTACTGAAAGTGGCTGGAGCTAAGGGGGGGGGGGAGATCATGCTGTGTCATCTCACTATAAGTTCGAGGCCCTGGCCTGAATGTGCCCTTCGTGCTGACCCAAGGACAGCGCATCCCCTCACCCACTCTCACACCTCCCTGGGCCTGTTCTCAGCAGGTAACCCCATTGACGACTCCCTGAAAACAGAGAATCAGCCTGAAGAAAACCCTCCCCAGCTCACTCCGGGACCCATGCAACCATCAGCGCCCATGGGCTTTCCCACTCCCTGAAGTGGCTCAACGCTTGTGCTCCTAAAACCAAGAAGCCAGCACCAGTTCATTACTAGGAAGCAATCCCAGGCTTTCTGGTCTCTCGGCTTCCGTCCTCCCTCTGCACCAGGGCCCCTCCCTGCACTCAGACCAGCACAGTCATGCTGACCACGTGGGTCCCGGGTGACCTGCGGATGGGGGCCCGCACAGCACCTGCACAGAGGAGGTGCCGTTAAGTGAACTTTCTGCCCTCTGCCCCCAGGGATGCTTCCTTCATTCCTTGCGGATTGTACACAGGAAACTTCTCAAGCCAAAAGTCTAGATGTTCTCTGATTCCTTCTTTCCTCTTACCTCTTCCTCATCATCCATCAACAAGTCATACTGATCCTCCCTTCAAAATAAAACTCAAAAATGACTACCACCTCCTGCTTGGAAGATGGCTCTCTCTCTTGCCCCGTACAACAGGTTTTTTTGTTTTTTTGTTTTTTTTAAGTAGGTTCCACACCCAAAGTGGGGCTTAACTCACGAACCCAAGATTAATAGTCACATGCTCTACAGACAGAGCCAGCCAGGCACCCTTCTAATACTCTTTCTATACCAAACCCAGAATGAGTTCTTTAAAAATGAAATCACACCAGGGGTCGTGGGTGACTCAGTCAGTTAAACATCTGACTCTTGTTTTCGGCTCAAGTCATGATCTCAGGGTCGTGAGACTGAGCCCCAAGTCTGGCTTAAGATTTTCTTGCTCACTCTCCCGCTCCCACCCTCTGCTTGCATGTACTCTTTCACTAAGAAAATAATGTAGAACTGAGTAGCGCCATTCCTGTCTGCAGCCCTCTGATGACTATTATACTCTGAATGGGAAACAAACTCCTGACCCAGGCCTAGAGAGCCTTCCAGGACCTACCCCCTCCCTGTTGCCTACTATGCCCAGACAACACTGGTGCCTGTGACTCTCCAAGCCCATCCAGCTCACTCCTGAACTAGGGATTTCACTAGCTGCCCCCCCCCACCTAGAACATTGCTCCCCCCATCCCTGCAGGGCTGGTTCCTTCCTCTCATTTTGATTCAGGTGAAACCTCTCTTCCTCAGAGAGCCCTGTGCCAACCACCACTCAGTCTAATCACCCCACTGCTTCCTGCACTGCGCTTATTTGATGTTTCTTATTCACTTCCTTCGAGGTCAGAGACAGGTGTTATACTCATGTCCAAATTCACCTAGCTGTACACTTCAGATCTGCATACATTCCACAATATGCAAAGAGTAATCATAACCAAACAAAATCTCTTAGAGCACTTATTTATCCTGTTCACTGCTAACTCTCCAGGTTCCTTGAGCAGCATATAAAAAATAATCAAACATTAAAAAAATTCAATGAATACCTGCCTAATAACATCCTGAAGCTTTAAGGGAACAAAACAAGATGAGAAGGGGGAAAAGAAGAAAGCACAAGGGCACAAGGGCGGCAGCAGCAACAGGAAGCGATAGAAACAGAGCTCCTTTATGTGAGGACACGAACAGAAGACAAAAGGCATGCCTGTGGCTTAAAGTGCTGGTGTCAACAGAGGTAAAACCAATCAATGATGAGGTCCTGTTGAGGCCTACCAAGTGCCCAGCACCAGACGAGGGGGTGTGGAGATAACAGTAATTTTTATATGGTCCCAAAATAAAGAGACTCTCGGGAGAAGTGGGGAGAGAATAAAAAGGAGAAGCAAGCACCTCCCCTCCTTTATGACAATGAAGATCTTTCATTTATTCTGCCCGACATTTCATCTGAACGGAATTCTTTCTCCAGCCACGCACGTACACACGAGGCACAGATTTCCTAGATGGAAATGCGGGGACTCTGGCACACACACCAGAGCTAAGAGCTGAAGCTTCAGAGAAAGAGGAAGACCCTCGTGCAGAGGGAAGGCTTACAGGACTCTGCAGGATCATGGACACCCTCTTCTTCTGCTCCATCATGTTAAAGTCCTGGCGAAGGTCCGGCGCCATGTTCCTCTCCCGCAAGTACTCTGGATTGTTCTCGTCCACCCTGTCGAAGTACCGCTCCTTGTGCGGGGCAGTGGTTGGGGGTGGTGAGGTCACCACAGCGGCCTGAGTGTCCCCATTCATGGCACAATCTTGCTCGGTTCCTACAGAATCAAAATACAAGAAAGTCTTGTGTTTGAATCCATGTCCAAAAGCATTTCATCACAAGCACATCAGCCTGGCAAACACAGTCTTCAGCATGAGAACGTGAGGGATGACTGAGTCAGAGCCACGACGTGCGAGGCATCTCCGTGGCCTCAGAGGCACATGGCTCATCAGCCACCTCCCACCCTTCCACTGGCCAACGTCATTTTTTGTCCTCACCCTCGCTCTTCAGCAGACAACAGGAAAACAAGCTCACAAAGCTATTATGGCGTCTGCCAAACTTAAAAAGAACTAAATACTGGATTTTTCTGCAAGATTTTATTTATTTGTCAGAGCGAGAGAGCCCAAGCAGAGGGAGCAGCAGGCAGAGGGAGAGAGAAGCAGGCTTCCCACTGAGCAGGGAGCCCGATGAGGGCTCAATTCCAGGATCCTGGCATCGTGACCTGAGCTGAAAGCAAACACTTAACCGACTGAGCCACCTGGGCGCCCCTAGATACTGAGTTTTGACAGAGTTTAAGTCATGATGCTATCCCACACAAAAAAGACCTACCAACACAGCTGTTCATTTCTGGAAAAATCTGATTTATGGTATTTTCCCCAAAATGTCAGTAGTGATCCTGCAAAGGATTCTCCAAACAGACCAATAAGAAAGGAGCTGCTCACACATCTGTATTCATGCAAACAGGAAATGCTCATCAGATCACCCTTCCAGTTCAAAAAACAATAAGTACTGAAAATAGTAACATGCACTAATTTTTTACTAACCTAAAAGATGCCCAAATGACTCAAATTTAAAAGTGTTATTGGGGCTTAGTTGTTAGTGGCTCAGTTGTTAGGCGTCTGCTCAGGTCATGATCCCAGAGTCCCGAGATCGAGCCCCACATTGGGCTCCCTGTTCAGCAGGAAGCCTGCTTCTCCCTCTTCCAGTCCCCTGCTTGTGTTCCCTCTCTCACTATGTGTCTCTTTATCAAATAATAAATAAAATCCTTAAAAAGAAAAATAAAAGTCTGTTACTATGGCTACTTAACTCTTTTTAATCCCAATCTTTTATTTGAAATGAAGTTCAAATACTAAATTATATTCACCTTTAACTACTAAATCTCTAAAGAGCACCCTTTACTAAGCATACAAATAGTTTCATTTCTACTGTTGACAACTCTCTCTATATATGAAGTGCTTGCTGAGCATCTGTTACAGCTCGCCACTGTGCTAGGCACAAAAAGTAACCGGACACTCAGCTCACCCTGGGAAGCTGGGCTCCCAGACTCGCTGAGAAGGCAAGAGGAGTTGGCTCAGAAGTCATCAGCAGAGAGACAGCAGCTAATGCTGGAGAGGAGAGAAGTCGGCTGGGCTAGCACCTGGGGAAGTCCCTAGCACTGAGCAGTATACAAATAAACAATTCTGAATCAATGAAGAACAAGAAGGAAAGGATGAAGAGACAAGGTGAGAAGGACTCGGGAGCCACGGGCGGGCGGAGTTTTAATGGGGCATAAACAACAGTTCCTCAGGCCACATGGGGTGAGCAAGGAAGAGATTTTAAAGAGTTGATTAAAGGAGCTACTCAAACACAATCCATGTCCCTTCCTTCCATAGCACATAAAAAATTCACTCCAAATGGAGCACAGGCCTAAATGGAACAGCAAAATCTATAAAATTCTCAGAATACAACACAGGAGTAAATTTCTGAGACTTCGGGTCAGGCACGGTTTCATACGACATCAAAGGCCAAGCAACAGGAAGAAAAAAGAGATAAATTGGACTTCCTCAAAATTAAAAGTGTCCATGCTTCAAAGGACACCTAAGTAAAAAGACAGCTATAGAATGGGAGGAATATATGAAAATCGTGTATCTTTGAAGAGCTCTATATCCAGAATATATAAAGAACTCTTACAACTTAAATTATTACAATTAAAAAAAAAAAAAAAACTTGAAAATCATCACATGGCCAAGAACCGAGCAGCTGAGAGTGCCTACATTCCTTGTAAGGACCTATTTAAAAATCCAAGCCATCTTGCTATTTACTCAGAAAAACAGCTCCAAGAAATACAGGCAAGCCAGGTTAGGGGTGACGCCCAATCAGTTAACCCCCAACCTCCCGGCAGAATGGGCGAATGGGGGAATGGGCAGCAGGTTACCTTACTGGGGACCAGATGGGAACGCCCAAATGCCCTTAACTTCCCAGTTCCTGGAGCAACAGAAGTGCAAATTAACCCTGGTCAGCTTGTGAATTGGGGAGTCCCCCATAAAAGCTAGCCTGAGAAATTAGACATTGTCGTTTTCTCTCTCCTGAGGAGTGACCCTGGCCGGCCAATATAATTCTCGATGCTTGGCACGAAATAAAGCTTTGCTTGACCTTCACTTTTGTATCAGCCTCGTTCCTTCGACCACGGACCCCATTATTCCTGACACACAAAATCCCGAGATGTGAATAAGACGATGATGACCTGAAGCTGGGAAATGCCGGCAGACTGTCTATGCCGCCACAGGGCGCAAAAGCAATGGTGGGAAGGGGAGGGGAATCCACTGGCTCACAGTCGAACTCGATCCCCTCGTGTGTGGATACACTCGTGTTTCCCTCACTTTACAGATGAGAGAACTCAGGTCACTGGGCTAGGAAGCAGCAGGGCTAGGATTCAAACTGCAGGCCCATCTGGCGGATTCTTAACCTCTAAGCCACACTATAAACAGTGGGGAGGTGGGGCTGGGCGGGGGGGGGGGGGGGGGGGGGGGGGCGCAATGGCCCCAAAGGGCTGAGAAGGTAGGATATCAAGGACCTGTGATTCTGTATGTCTCAGGAGCTCCCAAGTCACACCAATGTCACTGGAACTTGGACCACAATGAGAACAGCAAGGCTTTAAAGAAGAGTTTATGTAAAAAAAGTATGATACCAACAGCCAAAGAATCAGTTGGAGGAAACCCTCCTCCCTTTTTAAAGACAGATCAATCTGGATATTGCTCTTCTGAAACCTAAAGACATGACAAAAATAACAGTACGCTTAAAGTGACACTATTTCAAGGACTCAAAGTATGAAAACAATCAGGGGCTAAAAGTCAACACAGAATAAATAAACCAAGGACCTGAATGTAGTCTTTAAAACTTTCTCTTTTCTAAATGTATCCTTTAAATTTCAGTTTAATGTGTTCGCTTTAACCTAGTTTGCTCTAAAAGAATGACACAAAGAGCACAATGGTCGTCTGATGTAAATGAAGCTGAACACTGTGAGCCAATGACACAAAGGTTCGACTTCAATGTTTCAAAAACAAGAAAAGGAGAAGAATATGCAGCACTGTTATTTCTCTATCACTAGATGAGTGATCTGAAGCCATTCTCACCAGAGAATAAGGACCCGGGCAACACTGCAGAGGCAAACACAGTGGTTGCTTGTCCCAGAGCTGGGCACAGAATCCCTGAAAAATGAGGTAAAGCAGAGACTGCTCCTTTTACGACGAGCTCCTGTGTGAATCGGTAAGATCAGGACTGCAGACTAGATAGACTTAAAGTACACATCTGAGCCCAGTGATCAAGAAAACACATCATTCCATTTTTAAAGCACAAACCTGTACCTAGTTTGTCTCAATTATGTCTTCAAGTTTCATTAATCTAGTTTTTTTTTTTTTTTTAAGATTGTATTTATTCATTTGACGAGAGACAGAGATCACAAAAAGGCAGAGAGGCAGGCAGAGAAAGAGGGGGAAGCAGGCTCCCCGCTGAGCAGAGAGCCCGATGTGGGACTCTATCCCAGGACCCTGAGATCATGACCTGAGCTGAAGGCACAGGCTTAACCCTCTGAGCCACCCAGGCGCCCCATTAACCTAGTTTTGTTTTGTTTTGTTTTGTTTTATTTGACAGACAGAAACACAGCCAGAGAGGAAACACAAGCAGGGGGAGTGAGAGAGGGAGAAGCAGGCTTCCCGCCGAGCAGAGAGCCCGATGTGGGACTCGATCCCGGGTCTCTGGGATCATGACCTGAGCTGAAGGCAGTCGCTTAACCAACTGAGCCACCCAGGCACCGCCCCCATTAACCTAGTTTTTAAGAGCATATTGAGATAGCAAATTTTTCTAGAAAGATCTCTACAAATAAGTTATTACTTAATCCACACTTTTAAAAAAGAAACCAGAAAATATAGATGTAAAAAAATTTTTCTGGCAACACTAGAGTATCTTAAAATAATTTAAAAGGTACTAGGGCGCCTGGGTGGCGTAGTCAGGCATCCAGCTCTTGATTTCAGCTGAGGTCATGATCTAGGGATCATGAGATTGAGCCCTGCAGCTTCAAGCTCCACACTCAGCAGGGAGCTAGACTCTCTCCCTCTGTCCCTCCCCTGACACTTGCTCAGGCTCTCCAATAAA
Source organism: Spilogale gracilis (assembly GCA_004023965.1). Taxonomy (NCBI): domain Eukaryota; kingdom Metazoa; phylum Chordata; class Mammalia; order Carnivora; family Mephitidae; genus Spilogale; species Spilogale gracilis. Next base: position 16,031 of record PITA01013936.1, read on the forward strand.
TAAATCTCTAAAAAATAATAATAATAATTTAAAAGGTAGTAACAAGCCCACCTGTTGTTAACATCTAACAGTGTATATGAGTGGTCACAAAATCAGTATTAAAATCTGCTCAATGCAATATTATGAAGCTATAAAGATTTTTTGACATAACATACACAAACGATTATAACATTTAAGTGAAAAACTATAAAATTTCCTATTCTATTCAGTAACCTTATCACTACTGTAATTATGATCACACAGGCAAGATGATACAATGGCAAATGAGCTGTACTAACGCAGAACAAACTGCTTGAAGAAAAGTGCAGATCAGTGTTTCTCTATCTTGATACTCTATCAAGCCACTATAATTTTACCTGTATAAAAATTTTAAGATTTCACTAATCTTAATATGCTACTTAACTCAAAGGGATCTCCAGGAACAATCCTTTCAAATAAACACAAACACTCAACAGAACCCAAAGGTCCGGATGAACCCTGACAACAAAGTTTGGCCTGTCCAGATGACACCCCACATCCACCCGTGCCCATGTAACTCCTGGACACACAACAGTATCCTAATTAGTTTCTCTACTCCCTGTCTCCCAACAACCCCCATACCAACTCACTGCCCCAGAGAGACCAGGGAGTTCCAAAATTATGCCTGAAGTCAGCACCGTTCCCCTGCTTAAAACCTGATGGCTAATAAAAGGACTTTAGGATTCAGCTAAATCCTGATCTAAATCTAAAAAATCTAAAAATAACATTTGAGACAGTTAGACATTTGAACACCAATCTGACTTGGGTGGCATTAGGGAATTATTAAAAGTTTTAGGTGTAATATTATTACAGTTATATTAAATATATAAAATACAGAAATACTTGTGGGTGAAACAGTATCTGGAATTTGCCTAAAGCTTCTCTGGGGGGGTAGGGAGAGTACAGGTTTCACAAAACAAACAAGATGAGCCATCTGCTAATAATGTTGAAGCTGGATGAAGGATAAAGCAGGATTCACCATAGTGAATCTAATTTTTTTATTATGTTATTGATGTAGTGTTCCATGATTCATTGTTTGCATATAAATTTTGTCTAATCTGTATTGTCTGAAAGGCTCCACGATTTTCCCTGTTCTTGGAATAAAGCACCTCAAGACCCTATACAAGCTGGGCTCTGCCTGCCCTCAGATGAACACATTTCAGCATGTTCTTTCATACAGAAACCATTGATAAAGGGATGAAAGGATATTTTAAGATTAACATCCCTGGCCTAATGTCCCACGAGACTCCACTGTGCCTCGTATGTTATTTACTGATCTGGAAAGAGCAAAGTGTGCCCTGGAATATTCTTTCTTACCAAAGTCATTCTATCCCCAGGATGAGCCATCCCAATGTGTAACTAAACCCTAGATCAGAAACTAGACAAATGTTTCTCTAAAATATCTCCGAGCTCATTCTAAAGCTTGTGGGCAGATTCAGGTATTTCTTTGCATCTCTCTTCTGACACAGACATTTTGCTAATGGCTAACTATTCCAACCATTCATCTGATTTACTTCTGAATCCCTAAAGGCAGAACACTCAGACCAAAGGCTGAAACCATAAAGTGGCCATTAACAAAATTCCCTGGATCAAGTGTCCGCTAGAAGACCCAGAGTGTCATGTCAGTTTCTAAATATGCTTGCAACATTTCTCAGAAACCATCAGGACTGCCAGGTGATAATGAATTATCGCTCCAAAGAAGATAAACCAGAAGGTATCAGAAATCATAGAAGTGGTAGTGTTGCTAGTGTCCTTGGCCACCTGATACACAATTCCAGACAGCCTTTGGAGTCGACAGGAAAACAAGAAAAGGAGGGACCTCTGTGCTACCTCCCTTGACTTCTGTTATCTCCTGGTGCTTAACAGATCTCTACGATTGCTACTTGCCCCATTATGTGTAAGGCACTGGAGATAAAAAGTCGCAAAATGAGTAGATGACAGACTATATAAATGTAATCAAGTAGTCTCGCTGCCATGACAGAAACCCACTTATGTATCAGCAAGGGAGAAGTGTCTGATGGTAGGAGGCAGAAAGAGCAGAGGGTATTATGGGCTGAACTGTGTTCCCCCAAAATACATCTTATTTGGAAACCTGATCACTGCTGATGTAATTAATAAAACAAGGTCATACTGGGACAGTATGGGCCCCTCACCCTGTATGACTGGCGCCCTTATAAAAAGAGGACATTAGATTAACGCACATACACGGAGAATGCCACATGAAGATGAGGACACAGGCCAACTGAGGTGATGCGTCCACAAGCCAAGAACACCAACTATTACCAGAAAATCACCAGCGGCTCGTGGAAAGGCCTGGAACAGATTCATTGTCACGGCCTCAGAAGAAACTGGCCCTACCGACACCCTGATCTTGCATTTTTGGCATCCAGAACTGAGACACAACGAATCTCTGAGTGTGAGCCACCCAGGCTACAATATTTGGTCATGGCGGCCCCAAGAAACCAGCATAGAGAGCTGTGTGGAAAGCTTCACGGATTGCGGCACGGCAGCCCCCAGGCGGCCCGGGGCAGGTGGCCGGCACCCGGCGAACAAGCGTCTGCCGGGCGTCCCAGCCAGCAGCAGAGCCGGCGCACTGAGCGCGCACTCGAGGCCCGGCGTCCACGCTTCGGCCCGCCGCCCAGCACGGAGGTGCTCAAGGAGCTTTTAATGACCCACTCGAACTGTTCTCTCTTCCAAACCTTTCAGCCGCACTCATTTTCAAGATCTAGCTCAAATATACATCCCGCTCTGTGAAGCAGCCCCAAGCGCCTGAGCTCGGCCCTGGCCTCCGGGATCCTGCGGGGCTCCACTCTCCCCGCCCCCCTGGGTCCCGCGGGGCTCCACTCTCCCCCGCCCCCGGGGTCCCGCGGGGCTCCACTCTCCCCGGCCCCCGGGGTCCCGCGGGGCTCCACTCTCCCCGGCCCCCGGGGTCCCGAGGGGACAGTCATACACCTAATGTTGCTCACACAGTGCACGCCCTGTCCAGCACCTCACGGGGGAAAGCAGGAGAGACACAAAGACTCTAGCCAGAAATTCCTGATGACCTTTAGCCAGTGAGTCTGCTATGGCAGTCAGTACAGAGGAGTCCGTGATGTCCACCGACAGGAGGGAGTCCAACACTGGAGCTCTCTCCCAAATTAGCCAGGACCCAAGCGTCCTGAGTTGTACCCCTCACTGCTCACTTGACGAGACCCGTCCTCCACCTCCCCTAACGGGCAAACACCTACCTTCTATCTAGGATTCTTCTTCACAGGCTCAGGCTGACTGATGTGTCCTACTTGGAACCTCAAAGTTAAGTAAAAGCCTTTAATTACTCTGATCGGATCATTTCTATTCCTGTATCTCCGGATGTTCTCTTGCAGATGAAACTGCTCAAAGTCCCCTTTAAAATAACCACTGCTACTATGTGGTAAGTGCTGATTTAAAACTCAGTGGTAGAGGGGTGCCTGGGTGGTTCAGTGGAGCATCTGACTCTTGACTTTGGCTCAGGTCATGACCCCAGAATCCTGGGATCCAGTCCTGTGTTGGGGGGGTCCACCAAGGGAGTCCGCTTGTCTCTTTCCCTCTGCCCCTCCCTCCTCTTGAGTACATGCATGCCCTCTCTAATAAATAAATATTTTAGGGGCGCCTGGGTGGCTCAGTTGGTTAAGCGACTGCCTTCGGCTCAGGTCATGATCCCGGTTACCCGGGATCGAGTCCCACATCAGGCTCCCTGCTCAGCAGGAAGCCTGCTTCTCCCTCTCTCACTCCCCCTGCTTGTGTTCCCTCTCTGGCTGTGTTTCACTCTGTCAAATAAATAAATAAAATCTTTAAAAAAAAAATAAAAAATTTTTTAAAAAATATTTTATTTTTTTAAGATTTTATTTATTTATTCAAGAGTGAGTGGGGGTGCCTGGGTGGCTCAGTGGGTTAAAGCCTCTGCCTTCGGCTCAGGTCATGATCTCAGGATCCTGGGATCCGGCTCTCTGCTCAGCAGGGAGCCTGCTTCCTCCTCTCTGCCTGCGTCTCTGCCTGCCTACTTGTAGATCTCTCTCTGTCAAATAAATAAATAAAATATTTTTAAAAAATGCTTTAGGGGCGCCTGGGTGGCTCAGTTGGTTGGGCGACTGCCTTCGGCTCAGGTCATGATCCTGGAGACCCGGGATCGAGCCCCACATCGGGCTCTCTGCTCAGCCGGGAGCCTGCTTCTCCCTCTCTCACTCCCCCTGCTTGTGTTCCCTCTCTCGCTGTGCTTCTCTCTGTCAAATAAATAAAATCTTAAAAAAAATAAAAAATAAAAAATAAAAAAATAAAAAATGCTTTAAAAAGAGAGAGAGAGAGTGAGAGAGAGCATGAGAAGAGAGAGTCAGAAGAGAAGCAGACTCCCAATGGAGCAGGGAGCCCGATGTGGGACTCGATCCCAGGACTCCAGGATCATGACCTGAGCTGAAGACAGTGGCTTAACCAACTGAGCCACCCAGGCGCCCTAATAAATAGTTTACTAATGCTCAGTTGTATATGCATTAACTCCTTTTTCCCCACCGATAAGGCAACTGAGGCACACAGCAGGTGAGCAGCCCGCACGAGGTTGCTGCACCAGAACTCCAGCTTCCCGGCTCTAGCGCCTGCCCCTAACTACCCGACACACTGCTCCTCATCCTCGGTCCTGGCACTGGTCAAATTAAAAGAGAGAGAAAAATAAAAAGTCAAACTCAGTCAAAGCAATGCTTCCGAGCTTTGTGGCCCACACATTTGCGTCGGCCCGGATGGGTCCTCTTTCTTCCTCTCTTCCTGATGGGGAATGGTTAGTTAAGTCCCCGGCCTAAATCCTCCTCAATTGATTTAGTGTTTACAAACAGTCATATAGCTGATGTTGTTCTTTTAACTATAGCTTCTTCTTTTCTTTTTTAAAGATTTTATTTATTTCCTGAGAGCACGAGCCAGGGCGGGAGGGGGACACAGGACAGGGGCCGAGGGAGCAGCAGACTCTTCACGAGCAGGGAGCCCACACGGGGCTCCACGCCAGGAGCCCGGGACCATGGCCTGAACGCAGACACTCAGTGTCTGAGCCCCCCGGGCGCCCCCCCTCCTTCATCAACTCCATGGTGTACTGTTACAGACACTTCAGTCCTCAGGCATGCACAGCCATAAGGAAAAGCAAAAATGGGAAAATAAGAGTGATTTGGAGACTGCCCTCTTAATTTCTTCTCATTACACGGTCTTCCTACGATGAGAGGACGCTCGGTCCCAGGGTCAGTACTGGGCAGCGGACGGGTCACTGGGTTAGCCCCTCTCCTTCCACCGTATAACTTCAACAAGGACAAAGTGCTCGTTCATAAAGTAAAAATATCTCCCTAACCTAACGAATCAAATAAGACAACACAGCCAAGAGCCCACGGGGGAAAAATGAGGAAATGGGATGGAGAAATCATCACCACGTCTATGCCTCCCAAACTGCACACGTCACGCTTCCCAACCCAGGGGAGAAGGGCGCACTTAGCCAGCGCGAGGGGCCCAGAAGACGGCCCTGTGAAGAGCCCCGCAAGGCACCGGCTTTGCAGCCACTTTAGTCCGCGTGAGCGACTCTGTGACAGCGCCCCGTCTGCAGGTGAAAGTTGACTCAGTTTTAAGTTTCTGAGGTCTCAAAATAAAGGGCCAAGTCAGGCTGTGGACCCAAGCCCCTAGCTCCAAGTGCCAAGACCATCCCTGAATGCCACACAAGAAGTCAAAAGCGGGGCGCTGGCCAAGGGCAGGACGTGCCGTGCTCTCTCTCCCCCATTTAGCACCTAACGGGTAAACACAGATCTGGGAAGTGGAGGAATGGTGAAGAAAGACAAAATCATCCTCCAGGAAGGAGTCATTCCTTCCACAAAACTTGCTTCCATCCCAAAAAATTACAGTGACCCCAGCACTTTCAGATGGCACATGAGCTCCTATCAATCAGTTTCCTCTCAAACAAGTGCCATTCTGCCTTTTTTCTAAAGATTTTATTTTTAAGTAATCTCTACCCCCAATGGGGGTCTTGAACTCACAACCCTGAGATCAAGAGGCCCAAACAAGTGCTTTTCAAGAAGAAATTCCACAAAGGAAACTGCCCTTCAGATTTCAGAAGAGGACTGTGGGAGGAGTAATTTTATAGACTGCGCCTCACAATCGAACAGGTGACAGCCACTCCGGAAAATGTCTACCGCAGGGCCCGAGCCACATGGTCGAAGCCACACGCCCTGAGCCACCACACAAAATCAAGAGCAGAAGTCAACTTTATCCTCCGACAGTGCCAGCCACTTTCTCTATTTTTGCTCCTTCAGGATACTATTCTTGTCCTTCAATTGATATTCAATTTTTATTTTTCACTGTGTTTTTACTAAAGTCATGGGAGTCTTTCAAATCTTGCTGTTTTACTGAAACAGAACTCTTCCTGAACTTTATTCCACAAGCGTGGCTTGGTAAAAGGGTCTGAGTTGGATTTCTGTTTATTTTCCTGGGGGGAGGGAAGAGGTGGGGAAGCTTGGCAGGGTTGTAAGTAAGGGAGATTAAAAATACTGACCACAAAAACAGCTTTTTCAGAATGTTATAGTTCCTATTAGCGAAGTAATTGGTTCCCATAGAAGACAAATGCTAAAAGGAAGCTTTGAAGATAATAGGCCCCCACAGCTAAAAGCCTGAGGACACAAGTGCTGAGCGTGCTAAGACATAGATATTCTGCACACGCAAAGGTCGAGCTGTGAGCTTCTTTATTAAGTCTGGGGCTTCTGAAAACAGGGCCAGCTTGTCCTCTTTGGAGCTAGTCAGGAAGTATTTAAAATCACAAGCATAAGTGAAATTCTGCCAAAGGTATTTTAGTTTTCACAAAAATAAGGATATACTGTCAAGTGAAAAAAGCAAAATACGAAGAATGCCGTATGGATGGTGCCTTTTAGGGGAAAAGAGGAATAAGAAAAATATTTGTATTTGCACAAAGAAAGGAAAGAATATACAAGAAACTTAAAATGGTGGCTTCCTTGTAAGAAGTGAGACGGGTCTGGGTAGAGGGAGGACAGGGATGGCCAGGAGAGTCTTAACTATTCATACAACTGTATTTTTTAAGTTTAATTTATAAAAAAAAAAAGAAGAAGAAAATTTTAAAAATATAACACCATTGGGGCACCTGGGTGCCTCAGTTGTTAAGCATCTGCCTTCGGCTCAGGTCATGATCCCAGAGTCCCGGGATCAAGCCCCACATTGGGCTCCCTGCTCGGCGGGAAGCCTGCTTCTCCCTCTCTCACTCCCCCTGCTTGTGTTCCTTCTCTGGCTGTGTTTCTCTCTTCAAATAAATAAATAAAGTCTTTAAATATACCATTAAGAACATAAACAATAAGCATCACTGACAGTATAAAATGGACAGAGTACACAGCATACTGTATTTCCAGCAGCATGAGGATATAAACATCTGCTTACAGTTTTATAATCTAATATACCTTGTTAAGTGATTCAGTAAGGTGGCCCTATCCTGATTCCACAGGGGAGAAGACGTAGATTCTAAGAAACCGTCCTTCCCCAAGTAGAGACAGCAAAGTTGAGAACATTTTGGGTTAAATGAGCCCCTCACAGGATCTCCTCCAAAATGATTCTGTTCATATCAGAACCGTTTATAACCAAGTATTTCTTTAATCGGTACTGGCTGATTAAAACGGAATACTTCTACTTGGCGGCCACTTACTCTGTGCTGCCGAAAGCAGGAGAGTTCTGCCCTCGAAGGACTGCAAGGCTTTCACTGTGTGAGGAAGCAGGTCGGATGCAGCCCTCCCGGCGAGAGGGGACCACGGGCAAGGTCTGTGCCCGCAGCGGGCCCTGGGCACGCCGGCCTGAAGTCGGCAGCGCTGAGGGGAGTGGCTGCGGTCGGAGCGGCCCCTTCCGTGCCCTCGGGCGCACAGGCGGCTCGGCCAGCAGGTGCCACTGAGGAGTCGGGGGCAGCGGAGCCGGCGCGGGGGCCCTGCGGCCTCCTGCCTGGCGCTGCAGAACCCCGAGGCCCAGCAGACGAGAGGGCGCCACGTGGCTTACCGCCCGGGTGATCCCGGGCAAGGTCTGCTCCGGGGCCTGTTTTCTCGTCTATCATCCAGATGCGGGGACCGTGACCCTGAGGGGGGCCCCCGGAGTCGGCAGTCCCGTGTGGCGAGCGCCCAGCGGGGCCGTGACCTCCGCACACAGCCCAGAGCCTCCCGGGCCTGCGGGCACCCCGCCGCACGAAACCGCTCCTTGCTCTAGGCTCTGCACTGCTTGTGACAAATAACTGAGTATTTCTATCTCTGTCACAACTCCAACTAGTTTCAAAAATACATTAAAAATAATCTCTCACATATGTAATTTCTCCGTATTATATATTTCTCAAAACCGCTAGCACTATGTTAAAACCCAACTAATCTCTGAAGTCTTTAAAAATTCCAGATGACGGGGCACCTGGGGGGCTCAGTTGGTTGGGCGACTGCCTTCGGCTCAGGTCATGATCCTGGAGACCTGAGATCGAGCCCCACATCGGGCTCCCTGCTCGGCGGGAAGCCTGCTTCTCCCTCTCTCACTCCTCCTGCTTGTGTTCCCTCTCTGGCTGTGTTTCTCTCTGTCAAATAAATAAAATCTTTAAAAAAAAAAAAAAAAATTCCAGATGACGCCTTAAAGGGGAAATTATGAAAAAGTCTTAATAGCCATAAACCAAAAAAAGGTCAAAGACAAGTTCAGACAAAGGAAAATTGTGTTTCAAATTACATACGTTCATTTTTGCTTTTCAAAACAGTGCCATTTCAATAGACACGGCACTACAGCTGTGGAGGGGAGAGTGCAAACTCTCAAAGGCTCGGTGCTCAGCCTGCAAACAGAAGTGACAGGTCCCAGCAGTGACAGTCAGCATGAGGAATCAGGAAATCACAGTGTGTCGACAGGAGAGAAGGGCTATGGGTAGGGGACTGGATGCCTAAGGAGGTGGGCAGGCAAGTGGCAGCATTAAGCCAGAGCGCAGAGGGAGGCTCCAGGGAAGGTGACATCACAGGTGACATCACAGGTGGTGTGGGCGTCCACCCACTGCAGGCAGAGGGACAGCTAGAGCCAAGGCCAGGAGTGAGGGCTGGCATCTGCTGGGATGTGGGAGAGAGGGATAAAACAAAAGTTACCATCGTTTTCTTTAAGCATTAAAATATTTCATTTATATTTTGGTAAAGAAGCAAAGATACCAAAGGTCCCCGCAAACCTAACTTGTCCAAAACAGGACTCTGAATCTTCCCCTAGAGTCCTCTCCCTGCTTTTACCCTCAAACTCTTATAACTTGCTTTCCATAAAAATATAATCAAACCATGTCCTGCCCCTGCTTAATTCTCACCAATGGCTTCCCACCGGAAATCCTGGCCGCGGCCAGCGGGGACCTTCCCAGTGTGGCCCCCAGGCATCTCTCCGCCCTGCCGTCCCAGGTCCACGAGTGTCCCTTCTGTCCACAAACACACCCAACCCCTTCCTGCCTCACAGCCCTTAGACTTCTCTTCACTCTGTCCACAACAAACTTCTTCCAGCTACACTGAGTGTCTTACTCCATATTTTAGGCTGAAGCATTAGATCAAATTTCACCTCTAAATTTTGAGATCGGTTTCCCTGCCCACACTATTTAGAGTAGGCCCTGCTCCCAGCTCTCTCCAGTCACCCTGGGTTTGCTTTCCCTTCCAGGCTTTTTTTTTTTTTTTTTTTTTTAAGATTTTTTATTTATTTGACAGAGAGAAACACAGCCAGAGAGGGAACACAAGCAGGGGGAGCGAGAGAGGGAGAAGCAGGCTTCCCGCTGAGCAGGGAGCCCAATGTGGGACTCGATCCCGGGTCTCCGGGATCATGACCTGAGCCCAAGGCAGTCGCTTAACCAACTGAGCCACCCAGGCGCCCCTCCCTTCCAGGCTCTTGTCACCACTGTCAGAGCACTGACTCTGGAGCCGGAATGTATGAGTTCAAATTCCAGCCCGGCCACTTACGGGCTCTGTGAGCTTAGGAAATTTTCTTAACTTCTTGGGCCTCAGTTTCCACTCCTGAAATAGTAAGGCCAACGACAGTACCGCCTCACACGGTCAGTGCAGGTAAAATGCTTAGAAACAAGGACCTGACATACAGAAAGCATTCAAACTACCGTCTCCCGATTAGAATGTAACCCCAACAGGGCAAGAGACTAATCTGAACCATCCCTACTGCAGGCACAGGACTAGGGCTTTGTATGGGCACAGGAAGAGAGATGGAAGGAGCAAAGGGGGAGAGAGAGAGAAAGAGAGAGAGACACATGTTCAGGTCTCAGATTCCAGACCGGTAATGCTAATCTAAGTATCTGGACTCCAGAGCATTCGATTGCCAAGAAAAGCCATCACTCTCCCTCTATTTAATCACAACTGACATGTGACTGAAAAGACTGGGGCACAAGGAGCTAACTCAACAGACTTCAAGTCCCAGCCCGCCACTCACGAGGCATCCGCAGACTGCAAATGGACAATCTGGATATCGAATCGGATTTAGTGTTTTTGAAGTGCCTGGGTTTTACGTTCCTAAGAATTACGTCAATTCCCAAAGCTGGTATACCAACACAGTAGCCATGCCTGACCCTAGCTGAGTGGACCTGAAGACTCAAGCAAGTAGAGCTCCCAGAGGCAGGAAAAAAAAGAGAATTCTAGACTTCACAACTAAGTGTGCATGGGTACTCAAGTGAGGCTCATAAAGACGGCAGAAGTCAGGAAGCACAGGCTGACCAGATACATGTGAGCATAGAAAATTCCATCTAGATTTGAAAGGGAAGAAAAAACCCACTCTGTAGTCCAGTTTAACACAAGAGGAGGCTACAAAAGAGTCAGACAGAGAAGTCATAAAAATGATCTTATGAGCACTGCGTAGGACGTGGGCAGTACTCTCAGCCACGGAAAGAGCATGTACAGAAGATTACTGCAGCCACGGGACCAGGCAAGTCCACAATACTGACTGAGGCCAACATGGTGAGACAGGTTCACCACTAGGAGTCGGCCTGAAATCAGCACCCTCTGGGAGGCAGCAGATGGTAAGGAAGTCCGTGAGTGGACAACCTTCAGGTCCTACAACTGTGGGAGGCAGTGATGCTTAATGGGAAGAAGGGGGCTTTGGAGTCCCCAGGGTTCAAACCCCAGCCCGGATACCTACCAAGAGAATACCCAGGACAAGCTCATTCTTTGTACCTCAGTTTTCTCATGGGTAGGGGGGACAGTAATAATATCCAGTGTACACAATTGTTGAGTGAACATGAATGCTCGATATCGTGTGTAGGAACCCCCATTCAGCACCTGTGTAATCCGGACAGGTGGTGCGAGAAAACCGACCTTCCCTCACTCATGGGCGGCATCACTGCTCACGTCCTGCCCCCTAAGCCAGATCTGGGCTTTCAAATCTATTTCAGTGACTACCAGAGCAACTCCCTGAAGTTACTGACATGGCTATTAAACAGAAAGATCTAGTTAACTGATACTCTGATTAGTAAGACTGCCAGTTTTCAAAATTCCAGGATAAAACATACTTAATACTAATAAACACTAAGCAAATCAACCTTTGGTAGTTAAAATTCTCTAGAATTATTTTAGGTACCTAAATGAATGTCAGTAACTCTCAAATATAAACCACATATTTTAAAAAGTATTATACATTTTGGCTTTAAGGGAAAACCTATAGTATTTGCATATGAAAACAAAATGGTAGGGCGCCTGGTGGCTCAGTGGTTAAGCCTCTGCTTCAGCTCAAGTCATGATCCTGGAGTCCCAGGATCAAGCCCTGCACAGGCTCCCTGCTCAACGGAAGCCTGCTTCTCCCTCTCTCACTCCCGCTGCTTGCATTCCCTCTCTGGCTGTGTTTCTCTCTGTCAAATGAATGAAATCTTAAAAAAAAGAATAAAAAATGGTTAAACACTAACATCTGTATATGCAGCAGTGCTCTAAAACCTTAAAATCATGAGACATAGAGCACACAACTCCTGATCTCAGGGTTGTGAGTTCAAGCCCCGTGTTGGGAGCAGCACTTCCTTGAAAAAATAAAATAATAAGTAAGAAATAAATAAATCAATAAAACCTTAAAATCATGAGGCTATTGATCAAAAATTCAGAAATAAAAACTTTCAATTAAGGGAAAACAACTTGGAGGGCAGTAGAAAAGATTCACAATCTGAAACTACTGAGCGCTGATTTTACCCAGGCATGCTAATTGGCAATTATGTAATTGGAATTGTGGAAGAAATTCAAGACACAGGGCAAAACATCAATAGTATGTCCATGTAGGAGACACTGTAAGGCCAGCAGTGGCCAACCGCTCTTTTCAAGGAGAAAAAAAAGTTTATCCCTTTCCTTCTGCCATTTAACACCTACCTAAGTAATATCAGCACTTTTAACCTGAACTTGACCCAACTCTGAAATGAGCAATAATGCATTCTTTCCCAAGCATTTTATACCAGTGTGTCTAGGAAAATCTTGAGCTTGGTTTTGCAGGCTGGCCTTCTTGGAGTTACATAAAATAAAAACAATCCATCAAGGTGTTCAGCCCAAGCTTCAAATGAGTAAAACCATTTCTACTTAGGGGAGGCAACTGTATTCAGGTCCCAAAACCAAGGCATACCGTATTTCAAAATATTCCACACAATGGGGCGCCTGGGTGGCTCAGTTGGTTAAGCGACTGCCTTCGGCTCAGGTCATGATCCAGGAGACCCGGGAATCGGGCTCCACGCCGGGCTCCCTGCTCAGCAGAAAGCCTGCTTCTCCCTCTCTCACTCCCCCTGCTTGTGTTCCCTCTCTAGCTGTGTTTCTCTCTGTCAAATAAAATATTAACAACAAAAAAAAAATCTTTAAAATATTCCACACAATAGTTTAGAACACTTCTGAAAAACAACAGCATATTTTAACAAGTCAATAAAAACACAAAGCATTCTCAAATAATTGTGACACTGCAAATAAATACCACAGAAAATGTGACCCCTTTAGAAAATCCCAGCTGCAGGGCCTTGACCAGGGCAGGGTCTGGAAACACAGTCGCTGAAGGAAGAAGTAAAAGAGTGGAAAACTGTCTCTCAAGTAACTGCTGGAAAGGTAAAACAGCTGCTGGAAAGGAAAGTGCACAGTAAAAGAAACCCCCAAATGGGTTAGGACTGAATATGAAGTTTCACTTCCTTTTTGGCTCACATGCTCTGAGGAAGAAACAAAGGTATCACTACCACTTCCCTGCTCGGGCAGATCGGAAGTGGCTGCTTTGTCATTTCTCTGATTAGCAGGTAAGGACGAATGGTTCTCATATGTTTATTTACATCTCCAACTTTCTCTGTCCATCTACTAAAAAATCTTGATATAGTTATTCTTACAAATTGAAAAAGTGATATACCTAGTGACTTTTTGTCATCTTTGATCCCCCACACTATGACCTTCTGTTACTTTATTTTTCGGTGAGCAAATATTTTAATATTTTCCATATTTAGCTCTGAGATCTTTCCTCTGAGATCTTGTGCTCAAGGGACGGCTCTCATTCCTTCTCAGGCACATGTCACAAAATGTTCCAAGAAAGTTTGCAGGAATTATCTCTGATAAACATTCTATTTGCTCTTCCCCACAGTCTCTATAGTTTTAAACATTTGTCCGTAACTCATCTGGAATTAATTTTCATGAATGACCTTTTCCAGTGATCTCATCACCAGAAGGCGCCTCTCCCAGAGACAGAGGTGCGGTTCTGACCCCGACAGGCCCGCGGGTGCTCGGTTCCGCTCTGGGCTAGCAGCACCCACTGCTTCCCCACAAACTACGCCGTCTGACCTGCACCTCAGTTTCCGCTCAAGTCACATGCTCCAAGGATGTTAGGGCAATTAGAAATAATAAAATATCTCGCGCAGTGTGTGAAGCACAGTGGATACCCCATCAATAGAAAATATTTTAGGGCGCCTGAGTGGCTCATGAGACCTTCGGCTCAGGTCATGATCTCAGTGTTCTGGGATCGAGCCCCGCATCTGGCTCCTTGCTCAGCGGCTAGCCTGCTTCTCCCTCTACCTGATACTCCAACTGCTTGTGCTCTCTTTCTCTCTCTCTCTGTGCATGTCAAATAAAGAAATAAAAATTCTTAAAAAAAAAAAAAATAGGCCAAGTACTTTAATTATCTAATGTCGGATGGAATATAAAAGTAACATGCTAAAAATTTCACTTCAAAAACTTCAAAAACATCAAGTTTAACCAACTAAAAGTTAAAATACATTATTTTCATTAATAATAACATTCTATTAGGGGCGCCTAGGTGGCTCAGCTGTTAAGTGTCCGCCTTCAGCTCAGGTCATAATCTCAGGGTCCTGGGATTAAGCCCCACATCGGGCTCCGTGCTCAGCAGGAAGCCTGCTTCTCCCTCTCTCACTCCCCTTGCTTGTGTTTCCTCTCTCGTTATCTGTCAAATAAATAAATAAAATCTTTTTTAAAAATAACATTCTGGGGCACCTGGGTGGCTCAGTTGGTTGGGCGACTGCTTTCAGTTCAGGTCATGATCCTGGAGACCCGGGATCGAGCCCCACATCGGGCTCCCTGCTCGGCGGGAAGCCTACTTCTCCCTCTCTCACTCCCCCTGCTCGTGTTCCCTCTCTGGCTGTGTTTCTCTCTGTCAAATAAATAAAATCTTTA
>PITA01013936.1:30769-55546 GCA_004023965.1 Spilogale gracilis
GTTAAGGGGCGCCTGGGTGGCTCAGTTGGTTAAGCAACTGCCTTCGGCTCAGGTCATGATCCTGGAGACCCGGGATCGAGTCCCACATCGGGCTCCCTGCTCGGCGGGAAGCCTGCTTCTCCCTCTCTCACTCCCCCTGCTTGTGTTCCCTCTCAAGCTGTGTTTCTCTCTGTCAAATAAATAAATAAAATCTTTGGAAAAAAAATAAAAATAACATTCTATTATGACTTATCTTTTTATATTACAACAATAAAAAATAGTGCGTTCTATCTGTATCAACACGTGTAGTTTAGTTAACTGAGATTTCTCACTTTAACTCAATCCCTACACCCACACTCTAGTGTGACTTACTGAAACCAACTTGGGTGTGGTTCTGAAAATAATTCAGGGCGAGGTGCCTAAAGATAAACCAACCAAACCATCTGTTTGACTAAACAAATTTAAGTGAGCTTTGATGTACTCTATCCTGTTTATATTTCCAAAATCTATCTGATGCCAGATTGGTACGGAAAGAATCTGGCTTGGGGGATGCCTGGGCTGAGCGTCTGCCTTCAACTCAGGTCGTGATCTCCTGGGACTGAGTCCTGCACTGGGCTCCTAGCTCAACCCGGAACCTGCTTCTCAGGCCCACTGCTCCCTCTGCTTGTGCGCTCTCACTCTGACACATAAATAAATAAATAAAATCTTTAAAATAAAGGAGGAAGGGAGGGAGGGAGGCGAGGGAAAGAAAGAATGAATCTGGCTTGGGTCTTCAAGAAAATTCCATTAGCCTCCCAAAGCTTACCAAGTAATAAACATGTTCAATTCACATTAGAGTTTAGACCCCAGGGCCAGACCACCTGGGTTCTGATCCCAGTTCATCACTTACTGCCTACATAGCCTTAGACACATTTCTTCATCTCTAATATGTATACTATAGTTTCTTCATCTGTAAAATGAGAGTGGTAGCATTATCTACTTCCTTGATTTAAGATTAAATGAGTTAACTTGTGTCAAGTGTTTTGTATAGTGCCTGGTACACAGTAAGCAATAAATTAAGGAACTATAATAAATGGTAGCTATTATCATCATAAGCAGCAGCACCTTTAAAGATAACTGAGCCTCGGGGGACGCCTGGGCAGCTCAGTCGTGAAGTGCCTGCCGTTGGCTCAGGTCATGATCCCAGGGTCCTGGGATTGAGCCCCACATCGAGGTCCCTGCTCAGCGAGCCTGCTGCTGCTCCCCCTTCTGTGCTCGTGTGTGTGTGTGTGTGTGTGTGTGTGTCTCTCTCTCTCTCTCTCTCTGTCAAATAAATAAATGAGAGCTTAAAAAAAAGATAACTGAATCTCTTAAAAAGGGGCACTGGAAGAGCATTCTGTGATGGGCACTATTAACTGTCCTCCCTCTGTATCGAACACCTTTTAAAAAAGATTTATTTATTTGAGAGAGTGTGCGTGGGGGAAAAGGAGGTACACAGGGAGAGAAAGAGAATCCCAAGTTGTCTGCTGAGCACGGAGCCCAGCAGAGGACTCAATCCCACAACCCTGAGATCACAACCTGAGAGGCAATCAAGAGCAGAACGCCCAACTGACTGAGCCCCCAGCTGCCCCTGTTTAAACAGAGCTAGACTGCAAGCTTACTACAGTCAGGAGCGATTACAGTGTTGATCTTCTGAACAATGCTCTCAACACAGATCTTCAATAATGCTTATTAAACTAATATAATAAGGGAGTACTTGGGTGGCACAGTCAGTTTAGCATCAAATTCTTGATTTCTGGCTGATCTCTGAGTGGTGATCTCTGGGTCATGAGATCCAGTTGTGCGAGTGCTGTGTGGAGTCTGCTTGAGATTCTTCTCTCTCCCTCTCCCTCTGTCCCTCTGCTTGTGTCTGCGCACACAGTCTCTCTCTACAAATAAATCTTTTAAAAGAAAATTAATATGATAGAAAAAAAAGGCAGTAAGACAAAAACCTTAGAAGCATACATTTTTAGCACCAGAAGGAACCTTAAAAGTCATCCAGTAATAGGGGTGCCTGAGTGGCTCAGTGAGTCAAGTATCTGCCTTCCACTCTGGTCACGATCTTAGGGCAAGCCTGCCATTGGGCTCCTAGCTCAGTGGGGAGTCTGCTTCTCCCTCTGCCCTCTCCCCCCATTCATGTGCGTACTCTCTCTCTCAAGTGAATAAATCTTTAAAAAGTCATCTAGTTGGAGTGCCTGGGTGGCTCAGTTGGTTAAGCGACTGCCATTGGCTCAGGTCATGACCCCGGAGACCCGGGATCGAGTCCCACATCGGGCTCCCTGCTCGGCGGGAAGCCTGCTTCTCCCTCTCTCACTCCCCCTGCTTGTGTTCCCCCTCTGGCTGTGTTTCCCTCTGTCAAATAAATAAAATCTTTAAAAAAAAAAAAGTCATCTAGTTCTTTTACAGATGATAAAACAGAGACTTTAGTAACAAAGTTTCACATGCTGGCCAAGCTAGAGCTACTTCCTTCCTATACCAAGAACACTAACACATCTCACTCACTGCACAGACCCTCAAACTGTGCACGACAAAATCACCCCACACTGAATATACTTTTCCTAAGTTAGCAAACTAAGTTAGTTTGAAAGCAACACACGACCACTATTTCCATTACTAGTGAATACCACTTGGAGATAGAATAAGGCAAACATTTGAGAGGCCCTACCATTCCATAAGATTTTCCATAAAAATCAACGTTATTCGCATATAAGAAACGCATGAAACCTCCAAGGGCTAAACAAAAAAAGGCCCAAAGCCACAGGAATGAAAGTAGTTAACTCCAAACTGGACCCACTCACCTTAGGTAACATTAGCAGAGGTCAAATACCAAAACCAAGCTTTGGTGGAGGCGAAAGGAGGCAATGAGCTGGAACTCTGAAGAGGGTGGAAATGGTCTCAGATGGGCAGTGACCCTGGCTCACAGTACAAGTAAATACAATCCTCTCAGAAAAAACATCCTCAACATTTATCCTCAGGTTTCCCCCCCCCCCGTTAAAATCAACCAAATACAAAGTCTTAGTATAAATTCCACAAACCCAAAAACAATCTGCATGAGTGACAGTTAGCAGAAATCACAAACCAGGGGCGCCAGGGTGGCGCAGAGGGTTAAGCCTCTGCCTTCGGCTCAGGTCATGATCTCAGGGTCCTGGGATCAAGCCCCACATCGGGCTCTCTGCTCATCAGGGAGCCTGCTTCCCCCTCTCTCTCTGCCTGCCTTGCTGCCTATTTGTGAACTCTCTCTATCAAATAAATAAAATCTTAAAAAAAAAAAAAAAAGAACCATACCCTTGGACCCTTGAAAACTTCAAATTCTAGAATTATATAATACAGAACACAGAATAATTATGTATGAAATGTTTAAAAAATAAATCACAGAGACTATCAAAAATGAGCAGAGCTGAAAAAGAAAGCAAACAGAACTCTCAGAAATAAAATGCTGAAAAAATTATTTACAGAGCACTTGGCTGGCTCAGTTGGGAGACCAACTGACTCCCGGTTTCAGGGCTGTGAGTTCAAGGCCCACCCTGGGTGCAGAGATCCCCTGAAATATAATATCTTGGGGCGCCTGGGTGGCTCAGTTGGTTAAGCAACTGCCTTCGGCTCAGGTCATGATCCCAGAGACCCGGGATCGAGCCCCACATCGGGCTCCCTGCTCAGTGGGAAGCCTGCTTCTTCCTCTCTCACTGCCTCTGCTTGTGTTCCCTCTCTGGCTATGTTTCTCTCCGTCAAATAAATAAAAATCTTAAAAAAAAGAAAAGAAAAGAAAAGAAAAAAATATATACTATAATATCTTGGGGCACCTGGGTGGCTCAGTCAGTTAAGCATATGCCTGTGGCTGGGGTCATGATCCTAAAGATCCAAGCCTTGGGCTACCTGCTCGGCGGAGAGTCTGCTCTAACTCTGTCCTCCCCCCCATGCTCTCTCCTGCACGTGTACATGGGCGCTCTCTCCCAAATAAATAATAAATTTTAAAAATAAAATATTTTTAAAACTTAAAAAGAATACTTTACAAATCAACTAATGAATTAAGAGCAGCTTTGACACAGATGAAGAGGAATAAGTAAATTAAAAAACAGATTTGAAAAATTCCCTAGAGACCAGCACAGGGAGACAAGGAGGTACACGACATGCCAAAAGCGAGTAAGAAAGCCCACTACGCATTTACTGGGGTTCCAGGCCAAGACAATAAAGAACAGTGAAGAGTCTGCTGTCGCCGCTGCCCCAGAGCTTCTCTGCCCCACCAGCCATTGTCAACCCCACCACATTCTCCAACATCTCAGCAGACAGAGAGCCCTGTGGCCGCATCTCTCTAAAGCTATTTGCAGGCAAAGTTCCAAAGACAGTGGAGCACTTCTGTGCTCTGTGCACTGGGGAGAAAGGATCTGGTTATAGAGGCTCCTGCTTTCTTTTTTTTTTTTAAAGATTTTATTTATTTGACAGACAGAAACACAGCCAGAGAGGGAACACAAGCAGGGGGAGAAAGGGAGAAGCAGGCTTCCCGCCGAGCAGGGAGCCCGATGGGGGACTCGATCCTGGGTCTCCAAGATCATGACCTGAGCCAAAGGCAGTCACCCAACCAACTGAGCCACCCAGGCGCCCCAAGGCTCCTGCTTTCACAGGATTATTCCGGGATTTATGGCCAGGGCGGTGACCTCACGTGCCATAATAGCACTGGCGACTAGTCCAACTGTGGGGAGAAATTTGATGATGAAAATTTCCTCCTGAAACACACAGGTCCTAGGATCTCGTTCATGACAAAGGCTGGCCCCAGTACAAGTGGTTTCCAGTTTTTCATCTGGACTGTGGCAAGCATGCAGTCCTCGGCAAGGTAAGAGAGGGCAGGAATACTGTGCAAGCCATGCTGTGCTTTGGGTCCAGGAATGGCAAGACCACCACTGCTGACTATGGACAAGCGTAATAAATTTGACTTGTGTTTTCTCTTAACTACCAGGCCATTCCTTCTGTAGCTCAGGAGAGCAGCCCTGCACCCCATCTGCCTGAAATACCCTAGAACCTTTGTGCTCTTGCTGCAGCTCTACGGCTTCCATGTTTTTCGCACTCCTCTCCAAGTCTAGCTGAATTGTAAAGTTTATGATTATGAAATAAAAACTAAACAACAACAATAGAATCAAGAATCAAAGAGTCAATATAATATCCAAGGAGAGAATGGCTAACAACTTTATGTAACTGAAAGACATGAATCCACAAATACCAAGCCAAATAAATAGAAATACACATCTTGTAGACAGGGTAATGAATCTATAGAATAGCAAAGGCAAGGAAAAAAAAAAGATCGCCTACAAAGGAATAACAATTACACACTGGCAAACTTGTAACAGAAACAACAAAAGAGGAATAGAGTATCTTCAAAATGCTAAAAGGAAATAACTGGCCATCTGGATTTCCACCCCAAGCAAAACTATCTTTTGAGAATGTGTGCCAGATAAAATCACTTCAGATGAACAAAAACAAAGGTGCCACCCACACGCCTGCGGAAAAGGAACTCCTAAGAAGAAAAAACTAATCCTAGGAAGAAAAATCAGAAATGCCATAAGGATTGTGAGTAAAGAAACTGCTAAATGGGGGGGGGGGGAACTAAAAGTGTATTTTGTATATGGATGATAACGTCCAATTTATGAGTTTAAAAAAAGACTGGACTAAAATACTGAACAACAGTAGCACATAACTTGATAGTTCAGTTTAACTGGAATTAAACTTGCTTCAGTGTTGTGTCTGGTGCAAGAAGATAATATTAATTTCAGACTTTGTCACATATATGCAGGGTAAAATTTCAAGGGCAACTACTAAAATAGAACAAAACAGTATGTAATTTTCAAACCAAAAGAGGGGAGATCATAAAGAAAAAAGAAAAAAAAAACTTAGTTGTTTAAAAAGGCAAGCATGGGGACACCTGAGTGGCTCAGTCGGTTGAGCATCTGACTTGATTTCAGCTCAGGTCATGATCTCAGGGTCGTGGGATCGCATCAGCTAGGTGTCTGTTTTTCCCTCTCCTTCTGTTCCTACCCCTGATCACTCTGGCTCTCCCTCTCTAATAATAAAATCTTTTTATTTTTTTTAATTTTTTTTTAAAGATTTCATTTATTTCACAGAGAGAGAAATCACAAGTAGGCAGAGAAGCAGGCAGAGAGAGGAGGAAGCAGGCTAACTGCCGAGCAGAGAGCCCGATGCGGGCCCTGATCCCAGGACCCTGAGATCATGACCTGAGCCGAAAGCAGAGGCTTTAACCCACTGAGCCACCCAGGCGCCCAATAAAATCTTTTTAAAAAAATAAAAAGGCATGGGCACCTAGGTGGCTCAGTCAGTTAAGTGTCTGCCTTCGGCTCAGATCATAATCCTGGGGTCCTGGAATTAAGCCCCACATCAGGCTCCCTGCTGTCGGGAGCCTACTTCTCCCTCTCCCTCTGCCAGCTACTCCCCCTGCTTGTGCTCTTTTTCTCTACCAAATAAATAAATAAAACCTGGGGCACCTGTGTGGCTCAGACGGTTGGGCAATTGCCTTCAGCTTGGGTCATGACTCCAGGTCTTGGGATCGATCCCTGCATCAGCTCCCTGCTCCGTGCAGAGTCTGCTTGTCTCCCTCTCCTTCTGTCCCTCCCTACCACTCATTCTTTCTCTCAAATAAAATCTGAGAGAAAGAAAGAAAGAAAGAAAGAAAGAAAGAAAGAAAGAAAGAAAGAAAATGCAAAATGATAGAAAAGGTACAAATTTATCAGAATCACGATAAATATAATGCCAGTTTGCGGCGCCTGGGTGGCTCAGTCATTAAGCATCTTCTTTCGACTCAGGTCATGATCCCAAGAGTCCCAGGATTTGGCCTGCATCGGACTCCCTGCTCCACGGGGAGCCTTGCGTCTCCCTCTCTCACTCCCGCTGCTTGTGTTCCCTCTTTTGCTGTGTTTCTGTCAGATAAATAAAATCTTTAAATATAATGCCAGTTAAAAGACAGAAATTACAACCAGTATGGTACACTGAATAATGGTCACCACAGACATTAATATTAGTTCTAACCCCAAGAGCCTGTAAATGTTACTTTACATGGCAAAGACTTTTCAGATGTGATTAAAGATTTGGGGCGGGGTGCCTGGGTGGCTCAGTTGGTTAAGTAACGGCCATCGGCTCAGGTCATGATCCCAGAGACCCAGGATGGAGCCCCACATCGGGCTCTCTGCTCGGCAAGAAGCCTGCTTCTCCCTCTCTCACTCCCCCTGCTCATGTTCCCTCCCTCACTGTGCTTCTCTCTGTCAAGTAAATAAATAAAATCTTTAAAAAAAAAAAAGAGGGGTGCCTGGGTGGCTCAGTTGGTTAAGCGACTGCCTTCGGCTCAGGTCATGATCCTGGAGACCCGGGATCGAGTCCCACATCGGGCTCCCTGCTCGGCGGGAAGCCTGCTTCTCCCTCTCTCACTCCCCCTGCTTGTGTTCCCTCTCTGGCTGTGTTTCTCTCTGTCAAATAAATAAAAATCTTTAAAAAAAAAAAAAAGATTTGGGGTGATGAAATTATCCTGGGCTACCTGGATTACTTGAATGCAGTTGCCAATAGAAAGAAGGCTGGGGGAAATCTGATGACACATTCATCAGAGAGCAGTACAGTCAGGGACACAGAGACTCCAGTGAGGCGGCCACACCCAAACAATGTTTGCCGTGGGGAGAAGGCAGAAGAGGCAAGGGGCAAATTCTCCCCTAAGAACCTCCAGAGCCATCAGTGATACCGAGTTTGGACTTTGGGCCTCCAGAACTATAAGAGAATATTTCCTGTTGTTTTAAGGCCCCAAGTTTGAGGTAACTGATTACAGCATCCCCCCCAAAAAACTAATATATCGATAAAACATAAGAACAGAACATAAACATTTGCAAGTAAATGGATGAAAATATATCAAATACCAACCAAAAGAAAACTGGAATTTCTATGTTAATATAAAACAAAAAGACCATGGAAAATAAAATGATTTATTTGGGATGGAAAAGCAATTACATAATGATAAAAAGTTCACTCCAACAGGAAGATAAGGCATATATATATATGCCTTATAAAATGGTCTCAAGACACATGAAGCAAAAATTGCTGGAACTCAGGCAAACTGATAAATTGGTTATCATAAAGAGAAACTAAAACATTGCTCAATTACTAAAAAAGCAGTCAAAAAAATTTGTAAACAGTAAACAGAAAATAAGAACAACCAACAAGTTACATCTTCGTAAGTATACAGAACCTCGCAACTCCCTATCTTCTAAAACCAAGGAATATATGCTCTTCTCTAGAATACAAAAAACATTTATAAATATTAACCTCATATCTGGGTGGAAATTTTTATTTTTTAAGATTTCATTTATTTATGGGGTGCCTGGGTGTTTACGTTGGTTAATCAACTGCCTTCAGCTCAGGTCATGATCCTGGAGTCCCAGGATGGAGTCCCACATCAGGCTTCCTGCTCAGCAGGGAGCCCGATGTGGGACTCGATCCCAGGACTCAATCCCAGGGCCCGAGCTGAAGGCAGACATTTAACTGACCGAGCCACCCAGGCACGCTTGGATGGAAATTTTTAAAATCTCAATAATTTCCGGAGAATCAGTAGCATACAAACCATTTCTCTGGTCACAGTGCAATTAAAACATATTAATAACAGAAATTTAAAATTTTCCATACACACTATACATACATACACATTTACACACAAATACATATATATTTAAAAATTTAAAAGCGCACTTTTTTGAGAGAGAGAGAGAGAGAGAGAGAGAGGAGGAATCCCAAGCAGGCTCCACGCCCAGCAAGGCCCAACCTGGGGCTTCATCCCACGACCCCAGGATCCTGACATGAGCTGAAACCAAGAGTCAGATAGCCAACCCACTGAGTCACCAAGGCGCCCATAAAAGCATACTTTTAAACAGCTTACAGGCCAAAGAAGATAACATAATGAAATTTTAAACACACTTATGTAAAAATAATACGTTGAAAACCATTGGCTTCACTGAAGAGCTACTTTTAGAGAAATATATAGACTCAAATACTTTAAGAAAAGTGAGGGGCGCCTGGGTGGCTCAGTTGGTTAAGCCACTGCCTTCGGCTCAGGTCATGGTCCCGGAGACCCGGGATCGAGCCCCACATCGGGCTCCCTGCTCGGCGGGAAGCCTGCTTCTCCCTCTCTCACCCCCCCTGCTTGTGTTCCCTCTCTGACTGTATTTCTCTCTGTCAAATAAATAAAATCTTTAAAAAAAATTAAAAAAAAAAAAAGAAAAGTGACTAACTTCTAAGAAATCAGAAAAAGAATAAATTTCATACCATTTAACAATCCATAACCCTCACTAGGCTTTAAATATATATATTTTTTCTAATCCTTAAAACAATTCCAAGAGTCAGATTATAGATATAGCTTAAAAATGTGCTGATTACCTGAGTTTAAAAGCACAAACCATATGTCCTTTCAGGGAAAAAAAAATGTATGTACATCACATCTCAAATTGTAATTCACACGTATCTACTCTAGAAAATGACATGCAGCCTTGATTTTCACTGAGAACAAAGATGATGTCATAGCTTTTTTCATAGCACAGTGAAATCTGGGGTCAATGGCCTCAAAAGCCAAATGACATACAAATAATTTGTTCTATGAAAAAGTTACTGGCAGTCTCCCACAGCTGTAGTCATGAAAATCTGCACTGTTTTCATGAGGATTTTACTTCCATCCTAGTGCATTATGAAGCAAAAAAAATGGAAATTATCCACCAGAAAAAAATAAAATATACTTTAAAACAGAAATGCTAAGCTTGATTTTTCTAAGATATGAATGATAAAAGTAACTGTGAGTGGGTGTCTGGGTGGCACAGTGGGTTAAAGGGTTTCAGCTCAGGTCTATCTCACAATCAGCCCCAGGTCTGCACCAGGTGGGAAGTCTACTTGGGATTCTCTCTCCCTCTCCCTCTCTCTCGTGCTCCCTCCCTCCCTCCCTCGCTCTCACTCTCTCTAAAATAAATAAACAAATCTTTAAAAACAAAAACAAAAAACAGTAACTGTAGGTGAGTGACAACGTGAAACATCTCAATTAATGACATGAACAGCCTTAACAGGCATCTACCTCCTGTCCCTCCGAAGACCCTAGCGAGAGAGCCAGGACGGCCAGCCTCATGGGCTTACCCTGCACTCTGCCTGACCTGAAGAGCCCTTAGCCCTTGAAGTGGGACTTCAGTTCTTCTTATCTTTGAATGCTCAGTACAAATCCTGCTACACTGAGGATTTTTTTTTTTAAGATTTTATTTATTTGATAGCGAGAAACACAGCGAGAGAGGGAACACAAGCAGGGGGAGTGAGAGAGGGAGAAGCAGGCTTCCCGCCGAGCAGGGAGCCCGATGTGGGACTCGATCCTGGGTCTCCGGGATCATGACCTGAGCCGAAGGCAGTCGCTTAACCAACTGAGCCACCCAGGCGTCCCTACACTGAGGATTTTTTAAAAGTTCAATGAATTGGGGCTCCTGGGTGGCTCAGTCATTAAGCATCTGCCTTCTGCTCAGGTCATGATCCCAGGGTCCTGGGATCGAGTCCCACATCAGGCTACCTGCTCAGCGGGAAGCCTGCTTCTCCCTCTCCCACTCCCCCTGCTTGTGTTCCCTCTCTAGATGTCTCTGTCAAATAAATAAATGAAATCTTTAAAAAAAAAAGTTCAATGAATTAGTAAGTCTCCTAAATGCTAGAATCACTCAGAAATTAGAGACAAAGAAAACTCATAGTTTGATCGCTTGAGTAAAAGCTGGAAAAGAAATACTTCCTTCCCCTGAAGAAAACCACTGCTTTCCAAAACAATCCATCCATCAGACACCCGAGGCAGCAGAGAGGACGCTAAATTTTCCAGATGCTCTAGGTCAGCGACATCCCCGGGGGGGGGGGGGGGGGGCGGCTTATGCTGTCAAAGTAAACTGTGCTTCAGTACCTGGAGACAATGCTCAGAACAAACTAAGACAGCACCATCCAGATGGTGTGGCCATCTAGTTCCCCTAAAGATGGGGGGATGCACAACACATTCCTTCCTCCTGAAGCAGAAAATCCTAAAGGAGCTCATTCCATGAGAATCAAGCCCCATTTCCAACCCTCCCTTGCCTGCCTGAAGCTCTATGAGACAACCTGATTAATGGTATTATCTCGGAACAAGGCTGGCCTGTTAGTGACAATATTCTTAAATCTTGGAACGTGTGGTTAACCACAAAGTTCTTGCTATGCTGCAAGCGTGACACAAATATCTATGCACAGAGCTTTGACTTACTCTTTTTTTTTAAACATTATTTATTTATGTATTTATTTATTTGACAGAGACAGACACAGCAAGAGAGGGAACAGAAACAGGGGGAGGGAGAGAGGGAGAAGCAGGCTTCCTGCCAAGCAGGGAGCCCAATGCGGGGCTCGATCCCAGGTCTCTGGGATCATGACCTAAGCCGAAGGCAGATGCCTAATGACTGAGCTCCCCAGGCGCCCCACAGCTTTGACTTATTAAAAAAATAAATAAATAGTGGGAGTAGTCTGTCCACTGCCCTTGGGTGCCTTTACCTGTTAGTGTCCCCTTCTCAGGAGCCTACACACCAGAAAAAGAGGAAAGAAAGGGAAAACGCACACTGACAACACACGTGTGCCACAAGTAGTCAAAAGTTGTCTCACTGTGGCCTCACAAGGCTTTGGGTTAGACAGGAATGTTACTGTTACTACGCCTACTTCTATAGATGAGAAAAGGAGTTCCAAAAACTTCACTAACTTCATCCAGGGCACATGCTCTGTGGCAACATGGGACTTGCATGCCGACACCATACCCCTAATCCTCAGCACTCACACAACAGCTGACAGCAGACCCCCTTCAGGGAGACTAGAGCCCCCAATGCGGCCCTGGCGTGTTTACAGTCACACGGAGATATGTTAACACACCATAAAAATTCACTCAAAGCGTACAGTTCAGTGGTGTTTCATTTATTCACAAAGAAGTGCAACTACCGGCAAGATCTAATTCTGTAATGTTTTCAACACCCAACAACCCCAGGCACATAGCAGGAACTCCCCATTCCCACTCCTCCCTCCTCCTCCTTCCTCCAGTGAGGGCTTCCTTCATAGCCTAAGATTTCCTGCATTCCAGCAGGTGCAGCATGTATCACCATCTCATTCTTTACCGTTGTCAAATAATGTTCCATGGCACGGACACACCACATGTCTACCATTCATCAGTTCATGGATATTTGGGTTCTTTCTACTTCTCAGCTACTAAGAATCATGCTGCCGTGAACATTCATATACCAGCTTTTGTATGGATAGATGTTTTTATCTGGCATTTGCATTTTCTTTTCTTTTCTTTTTTTTTTTTTTTTTTTTTTTTTTTTTTTTTTTTTTTTTTTTTTTTTGAGATTTTACCTGGGGCGCCTGGGTGGCTTGGTCAGTTAAGCCTCTGCCTTCAGCTCAGGTCATGATCCCAGAGTCCTGGGATCGAGCCCCACATCAGGCTCTCTGCTCAACAGGGAATCTGCTTCTCCCTCTCCCTTTGCCCTCTCCCTCTATCCCTCTTGCTGCTCTCCTCTCTCTCAAATAAATAATAAAATGAAAATCTGCATTTTCAAAGTATTTTCATGACACTCTCTGCAATGCACCTTAACACTGCCTCACTCTGAGATGGGGACCCTGCAGACTCAGGACCGTAGGGCGCCCTTCCTGCCGCCTGCTCCCGTCCTCAGTCAGCCAGCAGCAGCCCACACCTCCCAGCTGAAGGCCTGCCCTCCTCACTACCACGCCGCTTCACTGCAACCTCATCTGCTCTGCAGGGGATTTCAAGCGAGAGCAAGTAGAGGAGAAAACCCGTATTTTTAGGTAAAGACCTTAAGTCATTCTAAGTGGATTCGTGAGGGAAACCAACGTTAAGCCTTTCAGAGTAAAAAGCGAAGAGCAGAGTGCTCAGGACAGGATATTCTAACGGTCCCTCTCAAGTGATGGCCTTCTCCCCATGCCGACAGCAAAGCGGCCACTCCACGTATGTGAAGGCACCTGTGAAATAAACGTTCCTGTGAGCAGCCAAGGCCCAGCAAAAGCCTCATGTGCCCGCCGGCTCCAGCCCCCGACATCAGCCGAGGCTCGGGAGCCCGGGGGCCCAAGGCAGAGGGAATTTGTTCTGACACAGGTGACAGTATGTGGGGGCACACGGTGCTAGGCCAATTGTATAATTTCTCTTTCCCAACCTCTGCAAACAGTTCTTAGACTTATAATAATGTTTCTGGTAATAAAATTCAGAAAAAGAGTTCATAATTACATTCGTAATATATAATAACCACCGTTTACTGATAGCTTAACAGGAACCTTACAATAACTGTGTAAGACAGGCACCATTCTTACTTCCACAGTGCACGTAAACACTTCCTTATTTGGGGAAATCCTACAGCCAATGGGAGTACAAACTGGTATAATTTCTTAGGAGAGTAATTTGGAAACAGCTGTGGAAACAAGTACAAATATCCTTGGACCAGGCAATTCACTCCTCAAAACATACCTATAAATATAAATCATAGTGCCCAAAAATGAGGATGCAAGAACATTTACTGAAACAGGTCCTAACAGTAAAATTCTGGAAACAAACGCCCATCGATACAGGAATGACTGAATGCACAACAGTACACCTACAACATGGGACACGTGAGACTGTTGAGGAGAACGAAACAAACTTCTGTGTGATGATACTGAGCCTTCTCCAAGATGTATTAAGGGGAAGCAAGATCAATATTATTATCTGTGACTATTTCTTTCATGTAGTTATTAAATTTTCTACAACTTGTTTCTTGTGGCTTATTTTTAATGAGCTCTATGTCCAACCTTGAACTTAGGACCCCAAGAGGCAGCCAGGCAGCCCTAAGTGTAGCTATTCTTAAAAGAGGTATATGTGGGGCGCCTGGGGGGCTCAGTGGGTTAAAGCCTCTGCCTTTGGCTCAGGTCATGATCTCAGGGTCCTGGGATCCAGGCCCGCGTCAGGCTCTCTGCTCCGCGGGGAGCCTGCTTCCTCCTCTCTCTCTGCCTGCCGCTCTGCCTACTTGTGATCTCTCTGTCAAATAAATAAATAAAATCTTTAAAAAAAAAAAAAAGAGAGGTATATGTGCAAGGCAGTGCTCTGGCTGTGCACTCTCATCCAAGCTGTGCAACAGCTTCCTCATCTGCAAATCGGGACAATACTTCCGACACAGTGCTCAATAAAAATTACCTGTGGCCACTACTATAACTTAATACTTACACAATCTTACTACTATTATTAACATTAATAATTTTACTGTTGGGGCGCCTGGGTGGCTCCGTTGGTTACAAGTCTGCCTTCGGCTCGGGTCATGATCCCAGAGTCCCGGGATCGAGTCCCACATCGGGCTCCCTGCTCAGCGGGAAGCCTGCTTCTCCCTCTCTCACTCCCCCTGCTTGTGTTCCCTCTCTCGCTGTGTTTCTGTCAAAAAAATAAATAAAATCTTTAAAAATAATAATTTTACTGTTGCCATTATTAGATGGGCTCAAAAAAAAAATCTGTTTCACATCTACACTGCCCAGTGTCCATCATTAGGCACACACGGGGCAACGGCACCCACTGTGTGCAGCTGTCTCCTCATCTAGCTCACAGCCCACAAGGGCTTCTTTTCCAGAAACCTAGCCCGGTTGCCTGGCCCCTTCAGTATCTGCCACCAACGGGCAACAAGAAGCCGGGGGCACTTCCACTGCCCGAACACACCTGCTCCGGGATGCACACAGATTTGATCTCGGATCACATGTCTCCTCCTCAGTCAACCCAGTTCTCCATCTACAAGAGATCCTGCTGCCATCATTCTCTATTTCCTCATGCCTCCCACCCTCAGAGCACTTACTACTACTTAACATAGCATTTACTCCCTATCTCTTGTTCTAGAATAGAAGTTCCCAAGAGGGGGATGTGTCTCTGTCCATTGGGCCTAGAACAGTACCCAGCATAAACTCAGTAAGTATACGGATATGCAAATTCATAAAGTTACAGAATGGAAAATGTGCTTGCAAACTAACATCTTTAAAGATTACTATTGTTAGGGAGGCTGGGTGGCTCAGAGGCTTAAGTCTCTGCCTTCGGTTCAGGTCATGATTTCAGGGTTCTGGGATCAAGTCCCACATCGGGCTCTCTGCTCATCTGGGAGGCTGCTTCCCCCTCTCGCTCTGCCTGCCTCTCTGCCTACTTGTGATCTCTCTCTCTGTCAAATACATAAATAAAATCTTTAAAAAAAAAGACTACAATTGTTATTTTATCCCAGCAGAGAGGGTTCTAAAGGCACTGATAAAAGGTCAGTGTCCTACAGATTCGAGTCCTACTGTATTTAAAATGCTCTTGCCTATGTAGCATAAACTCATTAAAAAAAAAAACACCTTGTCAAAATACACTGAACTCTTTTAAACTAACAGCTACGAGAAACAATGTACATTGGCCGTAAGGATTACTTAAAAAGTACTTCTGGAATAAATAAAGCTCAAAGGGCAAAATGAATTCAACTTGCTCCCCTTCCTTCCCTCCAGCTCAAGTTTCCTGCATGTAGGTCAGAATAAGCATTAACTATTAAACAGCTCTGTTAAAGTTTAATGTTATGCTATGTTAAGATTCCTAACTATTTTAAGGAGACATGCGACAGCCAGTAAGAAGTGACCAAACTAAGGAAGTATCAGCAATATTAACTCTGTTACTAACCAAATCTTAGATTCTGTTTGGAAAACTTTTAAAGAATAGGGAATTCAAGGGGCGCCTGGGTGGCTCAGTCGGTAAGCGTCTGCCTTCAGCTTAGATCAAGATCCCAGAGTCCCCGGATGGAGCCCTATGTCAGGCTCCCTGAGTCTCACTCCCTGGTCACCAGGAAGCTTGCTTCTCCCTCTCTCACTCCCCCTGCTTGTGTTCCCTCTCTAGCTATGTTTCTCTCTATCAAATAAATAAAATCTTAAAAAAAAAAAAATAGGGAATTTGAAAAAGGACATCCCTCTCCCACTTGCCAAAATAACTTCCCAAAGCATGGAGGAAAATAAAAACAAAGCAATATATAGGATTCACAGGTAAGTGGCTTTTTTAAGTGAATTGAGATTTTCAAGAAGGCTATGAACTTACTAGTTTATATAAGGAAATGGTGCAATTCACCAATTTTTCAACAAGAAAATTTTTCACCAAGAAAAAATTTAAAGTCCTGTTGCTAATGTAACAGAACAAACATTTAGAGGAATAAATAATTACTGAAAACACAACAATGTAAAAGACAATTTGCAATGTCTGGTATCCAATAAAAAACTATGCAGCAAGCAAAGAGCAGGAAAATATAACCAGAGGAGATAAATCAATCAAAACTAACCCACCAGTGAAGAGAAGTTAAAATTAGCACACAAAGTCATTACAACAGTTGGTACAACTACATTCCATCTTTTCAAAATCTTAGAGAGATGGAAGATACAAAAATGATACAAATAGAACTTGTAAAGATGAAAGGCAGGATGTATTAAGATATAAAATTATACCGAACAAGATCAACAGCAGATTGAACACTGCAGAAGAAGTCAGTGAATGTGAAAATACAGTATGAAAACTATCCAAAACGAAACCTTAAAGAAAAGACAATCAAAGGGGCATCAGTGAGCTGCAGGGCAACTTTTCATGGTCTAACATGCATGGAATTGGAGCCCTCAAAGCACAGGACATGGAGAAGGGACAGGAAAAACTGAAAAATAATGCCCAAGATTTTCCCAAACTTGAAGAACACATAAACCCACAGATCCAAGAAGAAAGCTCAATGAATCCCACAAGCACACGAAACACACACACAAGGACACATCAAGATGAAACTGCTCAAAACCAGTGACAAGGAGAAGTCTTCAAAGCAGCCAGAGAAAAGGACCATGTCACATAAACGAAAATCAGGATGATAGCAGATTCGCGTAGGAAATGATACAGCAAAAACACAGTGAAGCAACACCTTCTAAAAAGTAAAAATTAAGAGTTCGCCCAAAGGTTCTGAGCCCAAGCTTTCGGGCTCACGTCTACGTTTCTGTGTAGCAAATTCCTGTGGCAACAGCACCTCTGAATTGTGAACATTCCATTTTCTTCAACACCATCATCTCCTCTGGTTAGATGAGATGCAGTGTACGAGCATCTGCTTCCTTACTACAATCTGCATGTGCACAAGCCATGAGCTATCTGCTGGGAGGCCACCTGAGGGAATCCACTGTCGCCTCTGGGCCAGGTTCCCCTACACTATGTCTAATCCCCATAAATATGCCATGTGAAGCAAGAACTACCTCCTCCTGTTTCACAATTCAGGAAACAAGGTTGATCTGGCATAGAAATCACACAGCTAGGTGCAACCAGGTCTTTCTCACTCCCTTTCGCTCTATTAACGCACAACTGAAATTATATTAAGCTAAAGGAAAAACATAAAATACCAAAGTTCATTCTGGGATAGAACTAGAATAATAAAGTGGAGAATTCTACTCAAAGAAAGGAAAGCGTATCTTTTTTTTTTTTTTTTAAGATTTTATTTAGTTGACAGAGAGAGACCACAGGTAGGCAGAGAAGTAGGCAGAGGGGGAGGAAACAGGCTCCCGATCCCAGGACCCTGAGATCATGACCTGAGCGGAAGGCGGATGCTTAACCAACTGAGCCATCCAGGTGTCCCTTCAGAACTCATTCTAGCTAAAACACAAAGGGGCCTGGGCGCCTGGGTGGCTCAGTTGGTTAAGCGACTGCCTTCGGCTCAGGTCATGATCCTGGACACCCGGGCTCCCTGCTCGGCGGGAAGCCTGCTTCTCCCTCTCTCACTCCCCCTGCTTGTGTTCCCTCTCCGACTGTGTTTCTGTCTGTCAAATAAATAAAATCTTAAAAAAAAAAAAAATACACAAAGGGGCCAGCTTTAAACAGTAGACAGTTATGCTCTCTGCCTTCGTGAAGTGTCATTACTGCAGGGGGAGAAAAAAGAAGAAAAGTAAACAGATAAATAAATCATTAAATTGAAGGACACTAGAAGTGTCTGAGTTAGTAAGTAACAGGAGGAACCTATTTGAAAGAGGACAAAGTCTCTTTAAGGGACATTTAAGCGGGGCTAAAAGAGGAGCTGGCCATGCACAGTGGTATCAAAGTGTTCGTTGTAGGAAAAAGGATCAATGCACAATTCCTAAAATCTCAAGAGCTAGGTTCCAGAAAACTACTGTAAATGCGGCATAAACGAGAAAGTGGAAGAAAGTAGAATGTGAGTTTAGAGATCTTCACAGTAAGAAGTTTAGATTCTGTCGTTAAACATAATGGGAAGTCACTGGGGTTTTGTTTGTAAGATTGCTTATTTTATTCTGAGTACATAATCCAACTACATGAACTAAAACATACATCAAAAGATATATAAGCTTATACAATGGAAAGTAATTCTCCCTCCCACCCTAATCCCCTAGCCACACAGATCCCTGTGGTCTCTAGAGGCGACCACTTTTATCAGTCTTCAAAGGGTTTTCAGCAAGACAGAACACAATCTAATTTATTCTATGTAAATCACCCTGGCTGAAAGGTGGAGAATGGGCAGGAAGGACAGGGAAACCAGCTGTACTACTTCTAGCTGTGCTAGTTCAAGGGAGACAGTGATGGCTGCCCGGTCCCACGTGGCGACAGTGGACATGGGACAGGAGGACTGATTCAGGATGTATTAAGAAGAGAGAATTGACAAAACTCAGGTTGGCAAAACAGCATCACTATCTATGACCACAGGTACTGTTTTTCACACACTCAGACTCTATACATCTAATGACTTAGACTTTAAAGCTTCACTATCTCAGAGTTCTGTGAACATGTACACAGATAATGGGTGAGAGAACAGATTACTAAAATATAATGTTAACAAACTGATTAATAGTGGGCTCACTGTGTCAATGAGTTAGATGATTTTATCTCAGAAATGACATTTCTGAAACCAACCTAAAACAGTATTGCTGTAGTTGAGGTGCTGAAATGGCAGCTATTTAAAAAAAAAAAAAAAGCAAAACTAAAATCTTTCATACTGGTATCTGTGAGCCACCACATAATACAGAAGGCAGGGATCTTCTCAGTAGAATTTCTGAGTATGACATCACACCTGCATAATGTATTTCCTTCCAGTCTGAGAACTTAAAATGTACCAGAAAATTTTCATCAGTTCATAGTGTAAGGAGAAAAAATGCCATTAGTGGATAAAATTTTTACACTGAGTATTCATTAAAAATCAGTTATGTGGGCGCCTGGGTGGCTCAGTGGGTTAAGCCTCTGCCTTCGGATCAGGTCATGATCTCGGGGTCCTGGGATTGAGGCCCGCATTGGGCTCTCTGCTGGGCAGGGAGCCTGCTTCCTCCTTGTTCTCTGCCTGCCTCTCTGCCTACTTGTGATCCCTCTCTGTCAAACAAATAAATAAATACTTTTTTTTAAACATATGTAAATATACACACTGAAATATTCAAGTTAAAAGGACACGAAATCTGGGTTTCGGAAATACAAAGACCAGTTATGAGTTAACAGCTGTTGAAGCTGAATGAGGGTAAACAGGGACTTATTGCACCATTCTCTCTACAGGTACCTGAGAACAATTTAACATGTAAAAGAAATGAATCTGTACTCCAAGTTTCATATAATAAAAATATCTTTTTTACTGTCAAACTTAAAAATTGAGACAAGATAAATTTTAACACTGGTTGGGTATGTGATTTTTTTTAAAAAGGTTTTATTTATTTATTTGATAGAGAGAGAGAGAGAGAGAGAGAGATCACAAGTAGACAGAGAGGCAGGCAGAGAGAGAAGGAAGCAGGCTCCCTGCCGAGCAGAGAGCAGGATGTACAATCCCAGGACCCTGAGACCTGAGCCGAAGGCAGAAGCTTTAACCCACTGAGCCACCCAGGCGCCTGGGTATGTGATTTTTTTAACAATCTTTTTTAAGGGCGCCTGGGTGGCTCAGTTGGTTAAGTGACTGCCTTCGGCTCAGGTCATGATCCCGGAGACCTGGGATCGAGTCCCACATCGAGTCCCACATCGGGCTCCCTGCTCGGCGGGAGGCCTGCTTCTCCCTCTTTCACTCCCCTTGCTTGTGTTCCCTCTCTGGCTGTGTTTCTGTCTGTCAAATAAATAAATAAAATCTTTAAAAAAAAAAAACAATCTTTTTTAAGATTTTATTTCTTCCCGGCACCTGGGTGGCTCAGTCATTAAGCATCTGCCTTCAGCTCGGGTGATGATTCCGGGATCCTGGGATCCAGCCCGGAGTTCGGCTCTCTGCTAGGCAGGCCTGCTTCTCCCTCTCCCACTCCCCCTGCTTATATTCCCTCTCTCACTGTCTCTCTCTCTCTTAAAAAAAAAAAAAAGAAAAAGAAAAAAAAAAGATTTTATTTCTTCATTTGACAGGGACAGCGCACAAGCAGAGGGAGCAGCAGGCAGAGGGAGAGGAAGAAGCAGGCTCCTGAGGACAAAAATGCAATGGATCCCAGGACCCTGGAACCATGACCATGGTCATGCCTCCGTCTCCCGCAGATGCTTAACTGACTGAGCCACCCAGGTGCCCCTTAAAGTACCTTTTAAAATTATTTCAAATTATCTACCTTTCAGACAATACAATGACTACTTGAAAGTACTGGAAACTGATAATCATCTAAAAAAACAGCTTTAATGGTAAAATCAGTAACACAAAGCTAAACCCCAAACAAAACCTTATCAGTATCAGGTAATGTCAAAGACTTAAAGGGGAAAATGGCCAGCTGTATAAATTATATTTTAGAAAGAAAACTATCCCATCTCTTGGAGAAAGGGCAAATTTGGATTCATGGCAGTCAGCGAGCGGCTGTGACTAAAATCTAAACATAGCGACAAGCAGCAAAACAAATCCTACCAGCTGAACTGCTGTAAAGCACACCAAAAAACTCTGCAAAGCCGTTCTGACTGCCAAAACCATTCACTTCCTTAAAAAAACATCTTTACTCTTCTCGTTTTCCTCACAGTCGGAATCAAGGGGCATCCTGAGATTTCGGACTTTATTTTTTTTTTTTTAAAGATTTTATTTATTTGACAGAGGGAAACACAGCGAGAGAGGGAACACAAGCAGGGGGAGTGAGAGAGGGAGAAGCAGGCTTCCCGCCGAGCAGGGAGCCCGATGTGGGGCTCGATCCCGGGTCTCCAGGATCATGACCTGAGCCGAAGGCAGTCGCTTAACCAACTGAGCCACCCAGGCGCCCCAGATTTCGGACTTTAAAATGTAACTTCTACACGGCTGGCATCAGCCCAGCAGCTGAAGGCTGAACTTGACAATCCCGCCCTCGCCCTCCCCTCTCCCGGCGCCGCGAACTCTCAGCCTCTCCCACTCGCTAGCACCAGAGGCCCCACCGACGCTTTGCAAAGCAGACAGAGTGCACCTTTCAGCAAGCCTGTTTCTTCTCCCCACTAAGAGTTCAACCGACCCTGCACAAACACGCAAAAATACCTTTCCGTCCTAACTTCCCAGCAACGCAGACAGCTCTCGGACGTGTTCCGGTTGCTTTAGGTCGTTTAGGCGTAAAACCACACATCACACCACCAGGAACGCCAGGTGAACCGAAGTACTCACTGCAAGGTAGCCATGCAGGAAGCGAACAAAAATCACCCACAAAATGTCCCGAGCCGTGAACACAGTGGGACCGTTCGCGGCAGAAGCCCTGACACCGCCACTCCCCCTGCTCCCTAGCAAACGTTCAAAACGGAAAAGAGCGAGAAGACCACCAACAAGCCCCCGGGCCGGCCAGCTCCCGGACCACCGCACGACCGTCTGCAGGCACGTCCGGCTGGCAGCACCCGCCGCCCGCACCCACACCCGAGCCCACAGGCCGCCGAGCGCGCCGTCACCCGCACCAGCCCACCCAGAGGCCGCTCGCGACCCCCACCGCCCACCACCCAGCGCACACGCCAGCTGCCCGGCCGCTCCCACGTACAAGCCCGCGCCGCCGAGCGTGTGCAGGGCACCCGCCCCTCCGCACCCGGCCGCGGCCGAGCGGCGACCACTCCTCCCAGCGCGGCCGCGAGCCCCCGCGTCCGACGCGAGACCCGCCGGCGCCCCGCCCGGTGAGGCCCGCGCCCGCCTCCGCCCGGCCTCCCGCGCCGCTCGGGCGCCGCCGCCTCAGGCCCCGCAGTCCGGCCTGCAGCCCCTCGGCCGCTCGACCGCGTCCCGGGCCCCGCCGCCGGCCCTGCGCGCAGGCCTCACCTCAGGGGGCGAATCGCGGACAGCGCACCGGCGCTCGCAGGTCCGAGGGCGGCCGCGGCGCGTCGGCTCCGGCTCGGATTAGGGCTCGGGCTCCGGCTCCGGCTCCACCCCCCGTCCGCCGCGCGCTCCCCAGCCCGCAGCCCCCGCCCGCCCGGCCTCTCCGCCCCCTCGGCCCCCGGCGCAGCCCCCGCCGCGGGAGCTGGGTGCGGCCTGCGGCGCTGCAGCCCAACAACACGCCACTCTATAGGCCCGGCCCGCGCCGCACCGCCCAGCAACGCACTCTGCGATTGGCTGAGCGCGAGGTCGCGGGCGCGGAGGGGGCGGGGCTCGCGCGGCGAGGGGGAGGGGAAGGGCGGAGGCCCCGCCTGCGGCCTCCGCGGACCGCAGGGCCCCCCGGGGGTGGAGTCTCGCCCGCCGGCGGAGCGCCGCGGAGGGTCTGGCCCGGCTGGGCAGCTGGGCTGCAGCGTGGGGACGGCGGCGACGCAGGCGGGCCGGCTGTGCCAGCAGCGCCGACTCTCCCACAGCCGCCCGTGCACTCGCCTGTTGTCCCGGGACGGACTCTCGTGGAGGCCCCCTGCGGGCCAGGTGCCCGGGATGGGCAGCACAGCGTCCTAAACCGCCCGGTTCCAGGCCGAGGGGCCCTCGGAACCCGGGGCGGGGCCGCTTCCTGCCCACCGCGTGCGCTCCTACAGCAGGCGGACCCTTGGACCCTGCGCCCGTGGGCCCGGCCCTGTGCTCATCTCTGTCCAGAAACACCCACCCCCTCCCGGGCGGGCGGGGGCACGGGCAGAGTCTGGCGCTGGCAGCCGGGGTGGAGTCAGGACGGCTGCGTCTGGGGATGGCGATAAGGCTCCACAGACAGGGTGGCTTCCTGCTGCCCAGGGCCTGGCCTGCGGGCGCTGGATGAACAAGCACCGGTCACCTCTGCAGAACCAGCCGTAAGAGTCTACGCCAGGGCATTGGCAAGATAGACCACCTGCGAGTGACCTGCAGGCTAGCCTAGAGACCAGACCAGCACCTTCCTGGCATGTGAGCCGCCCAAAGGCCCAGCACACAGAGAAGCAGAGCTGCTTGCCCCCTTTGTATCATAGGAAACTGAGGCCAGCACTGAGCAGGGGAAGAACAGCGTGGAACCTGGGCCTTCCTTCCCAGTGGGGACCGCTGTGGCTTTGCCCACAGAAGGGTCAGGGATATTGTCTAGGGATAATAGTCTGTGATCTCTGATCTCAGGGCACTTCTGGACAAGACTCCACAATTCTATATCAGCCAATTTTGTTTCCCTTGCACCCAAGAAAAAGGCCTGGCACTTAGAGCTGTCGGTGAAGGGGGCGCCTGGGTGGCTCAGTCACTTAAGAGATGAGTCTTGATTTTAGCTCAGGTCATGATCTCAGGGTCCTGGGATCAAGCCCTGGGCCAGGCTCCCTGCTCAGCAGAGAGTCTGCTTCTCTCCCTATCCCTCTTCCTCTGTCCCTCTGCCCCTAAAGAAAATAAATCTAAAAAAAAAAAGGCTGTCAGAAGAAGAGGGGTAGAAGATGATTGAGCACATTAAATAGACACAAAAAGGATCCAGATCAAGCTTCTAGAGGTGGAAAACACATCAGAAATGGGAAATACGCTGAATGGGATTAACAGCAGATTAGACACAGTGAAAGAAAAAGTGAACTGGAGGACATGGAGAAAGTAAATGAAACACAGAGAAAGGAGCCTGAAAAGAACGCAGAGAGCACCAGTGAGCTGTGGAACAACTTCAGGAGGCCTAATAAACATGCACTTGGAGTCCCTGAAAGCGGGTGGGGGTTTGGAAGAAGACAAATATGATTTGAAGATATAATGGCTGAAATTTCTTTTTCAATCTGGTGCAAACTACAAATTCACAAATCAAAGCAACTGCAAAGAACGACTTCTGGCTTGCTGCTACTGGGCTCTGATAGAGACAGAATGCTTCCATGCGATATCAAAAGTGACTCTGCGGCCAGAATCGCCCATCGCTTGGTTCCATCAGGCTACGAGGGCAGAAAGTCAGGTAGACCCATCACAACCTAAGTGGCAGATCCAGGGCTGGAAGGCTTCTTGTAGATGCTGTGGTAGGTGATCCAGACCCTTGTCATCTACCGCTACAGCAGCAATATTCAGCAGCTCACGCCAATGGGGTCAGGGATTTCCTGGATACAGTGACAGAGGAGTGAAAAGCATGTGCTTGGTTCATAGAAAGGTTGGCCCAATATGTTGGTAATGGGCCACAAGTGGCCTGCTGCTACACTGTATCCCCATTCACCAGCTGCCCTGAAAGAGAATGGTGAGGGGCAGTCACCCCTACAGGTAAATCTTCTGGCAGTGATTTTTTTTTTTTTATAATCTTTTTTTTTTTAACGATTTTATTTATTTGACAGACCACAAGTAGGCAGAGAGGCAGGCAGAGAGAGAGGAGGAAGCAGGCTCGCTGCTGAGCAGAGAGCCCGACGCAGGCCTCGATCCCAGGACCCTGAGATCATGACCTGAGCTGAAGGCAGAGGCTTTAAGCCACTGAGCCACCTAGGCACCCAAAATATTTATAATC
>PITA01013937.1:0-55551 GCA_004023965.1 Spilogale gracilis
GCCATCTCCTTGGAGTCTCAGAGCTAGGGGGAAAAAGCCACTGTCTGGTCCATAGCTTGGTGAAATGCTGCGTTGTGCCTGCCAAGCATAAAGGTAGAAGAAGAGTTCCCCAAACACTTAACTCTCCCTAGCCCCTAATCTACACTGTGTCATCAATATTTGTTTTGGTCCACCAAAGATGTATCTCACTGTTTAATTTGCATCTATTTGCAAGTCACCTCAAACAATTCTAAGACATCTAAATTATCCCCATCCCTTTTATCCTAATCCCCTCAGAATTCCACACATTTCCTTTTCTGTCTTAGTTCCCATCCTTCCTTACTCTGTGAAATATTTTACTGTGACCCTGTAATTCATTTTCCAGTATTAGCAAAATCCTTCGTATACTATTTTCCTCCCTGAACATTCTTTCAACATTTACTTTAATAGAAACCTGAATCCCTTATGAGGAAATTTTATGCCTTTTAAAGTGTGGCCCTCTTAAGATATTGCAGAGTAGGGTAACAGTCTATATGGGCTGTGCACACTCCCTCCTGTGTCTCTAAGGAATTTTTCACATTAGCATAAAAGCATACAGGTATTCTGCCCCCCAAAACAAAACAAAACACAACAAAACAAAACTAAGATACTATATAATTTACTTGTTTATTATGTTCCCTGTTTTTTTTTTTTTTTTTTCCCTTACCTGTGAGAATACAATATTCATAGGGGTAGGGACTTTCATTTTGTTTTGTTCACTAATATATCCTAAGTGCTTAGAATATTACCTGGAAGGTGTTCGACAAATTTATATTGAATGAATGAAAGAGGAGTTCAAATTACAAGATGTGATAAAAATCAGTACAGTTAATTTCTCTTTTAACCTTGATGTAATTATTTCAGACTTTATATTAAAAGAGAAAATATGAAATCTAAAAAATATTCTTCCTCCCAGGGATATGTATATTTATATCTTCTTAGCAATAACTATAGGTTTTATTTTTTTATTTTTCATTTTTTTAAGATTTTTATTTATTTATTTGAGAGGGAGAGAGACAGCAAGAGATGGAACACAACAGGAGAAGTGGGGGGAGGGTGAAGCAGGTTTCTTGCTGAGCAGGGAGCCTTATGCAAGACTGGACCCCAGGACCCCAGGATCATGACCTGAGCAGAAGGTAGACACCTAACAACTGAGCCACCCAGGCACCCATTTCTTTTAATCATAGGTTTTAAAGTCTTTCTCCCTCACCCTATATCTCCATCCTAAAATCTAAATCTCTCTTTAAAAGTAAAATGAAAATATTTATAAATTTTAAGTTCCTTTCTACTTGTAAGCATTATAAAACAACATATACTTGTAAAAAAGTATATGTTGAAGTTATTAACATTTTTGATGAAATAACATGCTATAATAAACATGCTATATGAAATAAATTAAAAATAAACTTAAGGGCGCCTGGGTGGCTCCGTGGGTTAAAGCCTCTGCCTTCGGCTCAGGCATGATCTCACGGTCCTGGGATTGAGGCCCACATGGGGCTCTCTGCTCAGCAGGGAAACTGCTTCCTTCTCTCTCTCTGCCTGCCTCTGTGATCTGTCAAATAAATAAATAAAATCTTTAAAAAAAATAAAAATAATAAACTTAAAAAATAAACTTTTAAAAATAAATGAGAATTTGATTTCAAATGCAATGTCATGGGAATGAAAGATAGTGGGAAATGTATCTAAAGTACGTATTTTTAAAGCCTAGCAAGTATCTTTTCATAAATAATTTTTTTCTGGAAGTATGGGGACAAGCTGGTCTCAAGGAAAACATTCTTCAGTGAGAACACACTGTAACTAAAAATAGTGGAGGACTACATATTGATCCAGGGAGATAAACCTGTTAGAATCCTTTCTTTGTAAAGGAATCGCATCCCAGAATTTAATTAAACAATTAAATTAAAGTAAAGAAGCTGTCTTGTTACAAATGTAAACAACCAATCAATCTGTGGAAAATATATCCACACTTAGATAACATCTCCACAGAAAGAATGTTAAGAAACATGTTAAATTAAGTAAACAATGACCAATCAATTCTATGATTACAGATGATTTGGTTATTCCTACACAGACACACATATTAGGTTCCTTATTAATTGATGAAATTTATTTTATCATTATAGTGTACTATATTAGGAATCTAGTATTTTAAAAACTGAATTATATTTTGCATACAGATGAATGTATTTCCTGTTACCCAAATAGTAAAATTTTACACAAAAATAAATTTGCTTAAATCTCATTTGTTTAAGCAGCAAAATAGACCATTCCATTTCTATGACACTATGATTAATGAGGTTCATGGTTAATGCACTCAGAAATTTTACTGATTTTATATTTCCCTTCTGAACAAATAAATCAATTATATATTTAGATAGAAAATAAAACAAAATCAGAAATTCTTAGAATGGACAATTGCTTCTGAAGATTACATTTTATAGATATTGCATACTTTTCCTTTGTGTGACGACCTAAACCTCTTGCTTTATAGCCAGCGAAGGGTTCACTTTTAGATCTGGTGTTATGCACTCACCAAGCCCACTTTCCTATGTGCAGCTATGCTCACTCTTGCCACACTGTCCGTAATTCTCGAGACATTTTCCTTGTGGGCACATTGCAATGCATACATATGTTTCCTCACTCATCCCATGCCCATCCCATGTTCTTGTCCTTCTTACCATAACACATGGCATGGCAATCCATCTAATCTTCTTTCTATTACAACCATAGTTTCCTAGTTACTCTTTTCTCTTGATTTCTCACATGTCTTGATTCACCTGTTTCAACCTTTTGTTGTTTGATAGAAAGATAAATATGTATGTATGTGTGTGCATATTTATGCATATGCCAACTGTGGAATTTTTTGGCACAAGGAAAAGTGAAAGGGAGTGTGTGTGGCTTAGGATTTGGACTAAGTGCTATTTGGGGGGTTATTTGTTTTAGAAGTCCCTACTATAAAGTTGTATCCTCATTTTTCTAATTTAATTTGAATGCTGGAACATTTTTTTAAGTCGAGAGTTCTTTTTAAATTCAGTTCAGCAGGCACTTATTAATAAATCTATGCTTTATTGTATTCATAAGGAAATATATATTTTTGAGAAATATATTTCTCTAAATGATCAATTTCACTTGCCCTTGGTGGTATCTCATGAGGTCACTCGTTTCTCAAAGTCTCACATGCCATCCTGTAGATAAGCATGCGAAGGAACAGTACTGAACTTCTGCCTGCTCTTAAGTAACAGTTTTAAATAGTCTCAACCTCTGGCTAAAACTGACTATAATTGTTTTCATGCCTGCGATGGGGAAAGGAGTACCTCTCCAGCCACAACAGCTCCCCTGGGGCACTGGGCCTTTGTTACCATAGCTGTTCTTCAGCTGAATCAATTCTAATCAATTTCTAATATCTATTAGAAAGAAAAAAATGGTTTGAGGTTTGAATTCTCGGATAAAGTTAATGCAATTCATAAGCTAGAATTTAAAAATTACTTAAGATTCCTTTATATGCCACCATAAGTAAAAAAAGCAATGCATAACTTATTTTTGACAAATAAGGTAATGAGTTGCATCTATACCATCTAGCTGGACTTAATTTATCAGTATTGTCAGTTCAAAACTTGGGCTCAAATCAGATGACTGTGAATGTGATTATTTTTTTCATTTTGAAGAAAGTATGTAAAGAACCACGAGAAATAGATAATCTCACTTGTAGACCCCTTTTCTGTCAAAAAATTGTTTTTGATTTGGAAACTTGACTTTTGAAGATTACATTTTATAGATATCGCATACTTCTAAATACCAACATGTTAAATGGGTATCTAATAGCTATCAAGTGGACATCTTAGAAATAGACACCAAAATGCTGCATTGTTTTAAATAATATCTAATGTTAGATCTTTTTATAAATAAAATAGACATATGACTATAAATAGGTAGCACAAAGAACCGGAATAATGGAAAAATTCTGTACTTGATTGTCTTGGTGGTTACTTGAGTCTGTGCAATAAAAATTCATAAAATTTCATGGAACTACATATTAAAATAGTTGAAAAACTGGTGAAATCTGAATTAGTCTATAGATCAGTTAATAGCATTAGATGAGTGTCAATCTTCTGATTTGGTAATTGTACCACTGTTACCTAAAATTTTATGATTAAGGAGTGCGGAGGAATGGGTCCACATGAAATCTTTGTACTATTTTTTGCAACTTCCCATTGAGGCTAAAGTTATTTCAGAAACAAACAAATATAAATGATGTGATCTCTTCTTGGGAATTAGAAGAAGAAAGCAAAATAGTTTTTTGTTTGTCTGTTTGTTTGTCTGATTTTGAGACAGTATGAACACATGGTGGGATGTGGAGTAAGGAGAGAGAGAATTTTAAGCAGCCTGCACACCCACCATGGAGCCGCCTAGGGCTTTATCTCAGATCTTGCAATCATGGCCTGAACCTGAAATCAAGAGTGGGACGCTTAACAGACTGAGCCACGCAGGCACCAGGAAAGCAAGATAGCTTTATAAAAAGAGGCAAACAATGGTCAATATTGTAATAAATAACAGTTCCCATAATCCAAAATGATCCTACTGAGACTGCTAGCAAATACAGCTCATGACCTATGTATTCTGGTTGCCTCTGATGTTGCATTAGTCTTACCTGTTTTTACTGTTTGCCAGCCCAGGGAGAACGGGCTTCGCGCCTGCAGGTTGTAGGAGGAGATTGGGCTGTGGTTGTCAGCGGCAGGGCTCCAGGACAGTGTGGCTGTGCTTTCCGTGATTTCCTCAACAATCACTATCCCTGGTGGGCCTGGGGGGCCTATAGGAGAAAGGGGATGGATAAAGCTAAGTACAAGCCATGATGAGGAGCCATGAGAAATTGCATTTCCAACAAAGATCCCATC
This sequence comes from Spilogale gracilis, assembly GCA_004023965.1. Taxonomy (NCBI): domain Eukaryota; kingdom Metazoa; phylum Chordata; class Mammalia; order Carnivora; family Mephitidae; genus Spilogale; species Spilogale gracilis. Next base: position 4,911 of record PITA01013937.1, read on the forward strand.
AAACTATCTAACTATCTTAACAAAATACATATGTAGTAATGGAAATGGACGGTAGAAAGAGATGGGATGCAAGGCAGTTTCCATGACTTCTGCTGGTAACTCAATTATAGTTTTGTTTTTTCCCCCTAAAACTTTGTGCTTGGAGGCAACTACTAATTAGCATTATATTTTATAGAAAAAGAAAAAAATAATTAGAAACTCACATATGAATATGAATGTCAATATCGACTATGACTTTTGACATCAAGCACAGTTTACAGAGGAAACAATAGAGAGTGATAAGCAATGGTATCAGTAACAAAAAAGATCCCATAATTACTAAAAAGCTATAGGTTATGGGCTTAATTTTTATGTTCAGGAAACCCACAATGTACAAATACTGTGATGTGACTATCAAGTAGCTTAAATTTTAAAAAGGGAAATATTAAGAGCTCTGAAATAATGATAGTTCAGGCCAGGGAAGGGTATATTCTAGAAGTGAGGCATGAAAAAATTTTGTGGAGAGTTAAAAGAAGGTGTGATTTTGATGATGATGATGACAATGACGATGATGGTGATGGTTTTTGGTGGGATTGGGAGAGTGGTGAATCAGAGATTATTTTCCTTATGCTTATGAAAAATTGGTATAGAATAGTGATAATCAATCTATGAGCATGTAGACTCCAGCTTTAAGAGACAATTGTGATCTGATGGAAAAGTATACCTTTGTATTATCACCCTTAAAATAGTGATATTTACTAGCATTTAAAGATATGTAGGAGTCCACAGTTTAGAGGCTGGAAAGCATGTCATTTTTCTTATTAACATTCTTCTGTTCTCTAGTATAGACAATTCAGGCTGCAAAGGATGATTTTATTTTCAATGAAAACAAAGAAAAAAACCTTCTTAATATTTTAAGTTATTTCTGAATTAGTCCTAGCAGCATCATTCTGGCTTCACTTCACTGCCCAGTCCAACTTGATGCCATTGTCATCCACACCGTTTGCATCTTTGGTGACAAACCCAAACCAAAAAGAAACTCTTAAATCTGAATGGACTGAGTTAACTACTTTCTAGGGCTCTGGTCCTGGCCTTCTAGTCTATTCTTGCTGAGTCAGATTTGGTGATTACAGAGTCTGATCATGAGGGACTGAACTACACTATAAGGAGCTAAGAAATGGTTGAGGGCTGGAGAAATGGAGGGAGTTAGTAAAGACCTCTGGGTAGAGAATTTCAACAGGGAAGGAACAAGGAGATGAAAAATTAATTTTAAAAGTCTCTTGAAGCCAATGACATTTTTTAGGAAAGAAGAAGTGAATATTTTTTATCACTTGAGCCCATTCAGATTAAGGAATTCTTAAATTTGTTTTGACTTACTATCAAAGATGCCAGTGTTGTGAATGGCCGTGGTGTCAAGGTTGACTAGGGAGTCAAGTAAGACCACAAAGGCGCTGGTAGACTAGAATAAAAGAAAGGAGTCAAGGGAAGAGTGATGGGAAGATATAAGAATCGGAACTTGTGAAGGAAAAATGGAAGAGTTTGTGGTTTAAGTAGAGGATACTTTTGAGTGATAACTTGTATTTATTTGGAGTGAAGTGGGAAATATGACTATTAAGGTTGACAAGGTCAAGGACTTATGAAGAACATGGAAGAATTTGTCATCAATAAAATGTTTAAAGCGTTAAAACCATCGCTGAGGATGAGGTGAAGCAAGTACATGAGATCCAGGTGCTGAAGAAGTCTGAGCTCTTAGACTGTGGTGACCCAGATACAAAGAGCAACTATAATGGCAATGACATAAAAATGATGAGGATATTAACCATAATAATATTACTAATAGCATATCCTCACTTTACTGTATTAAGTCCCTATATTTAGTATTTTTCAAACAATAACTTGTTCATTTATTTCTATGTCACTGTGAGGTTGACGTTATTCTCCCTATTTCATAGAGGATATAATAGAATCTCAGGGATTGGCTAGCCAATAAATAATAAATAAGTTAACAACCTTATTATGTAACAATAGATAGTAGGTGTCAGAGAATCTATTCTTCCTAGGAGACATTTTTTTGCCCAAGTAATTCTACTAGTGAATGAAATAGCTAAGATTTGAATTTGAATCTGATCGTAAAGTCTGATTTGTCCAAAGAAGCAAGGAGTATACAGATCCTTCCTCCTTTCATTGTAAATCAAGCACATAGTTTTAATTGAAGGAATGAAAGAAAGAAAAATGTGTTAAGGAAAGGCACATTTAAATTATGTGGTAGAAATGAAGATGGCATTTGAAGAAGTCATTTAGGACTTTGTGGCAACCTGTGTATGAGATGGACACCGTCACCATTCCCTCCCTGTGTATGCAGGCCTTCCCGCATGGAAAGGAGAACCTATTCTTTCATTTCCTTGAGTCTACACTGGCCTGTCACTATCTGTCCCAAAAGACAATAGTACAAGTGACACTGCATGACTTTTGAGGAGATATCAAAAGAAGCTTTGCAATTTTATCCCCAGTTTTTCGAATGCTTATGTGGAAATGCTTATGCCTAGTTAGAAATCTAATTAAACTAAGGATACCATTCTGTGAGAAAGTCCAGTTATCCATTTGGAGAAGCTTCTGGAGAAAGCTAGATCCAACTTGCTCCCAGATATTCTAGGCAACCCACCCGCTAGACATGTGAGTGATGACACCTTCAAATGACTCTAGCTTCACCTACCAGTGGACTCATGTACGTGAGAGACCCCAGTGACCTGATGTGCCTGTCCTCTGCTAAAATCATGACAATAGATTGAGGTAAGACACTACATGTTGGAGCAGCAACCAGTAACTGGAACAGACTTCAAAATAGTTTGATTTGAAAGTTTGTTCATAAAAAGAGAATTTTTTAGGAGGATCTTTAAAACACTATGAAAAAAATACTTAAAATTTTATCAATGTATTCAAATAAGAATAGTCACTGACATAATTCATTTATTAAGCTCTTCTATGTCGTTCCCTTTATTCTGTTCCATTCCATCTCTTCTGTTTATTTACTTCTCCAGAAAGCATTAACAACCACTTATGTGTGAGACATGATAGGAAATGTAGTAGAAAATAACTATTTGTTAACCGAAAATAATTTTTCTTTCTGAGTATTAATGCTCTAGAAAATGTTTAAATTAGTTTTCTTAAAGAAAGGCATATTTCTTTTAATAATGGGTAGTAGTTATTCTAAAATTTTTAAAAACTTCACGTAGAACAAAAAGTAATTTGTAATGCAATTAATAAAAATTCAACTATCCTTCTCTATATATGGTTATTTGTTCAACTATAGTCCTTAGCAAAACAATCAGTGAGAGGGGACAAGATTTATGTACCCAGGACCTTGACTGTGACTGTGTAGTTATTTATAATCACAGACCATTGTAAATAAGTCAATGTCCAATAATCATGTAGTGTTCAAATTATAAAATTGTATGATAAAATATTAGGCAGCCATTAAACTAATATTGAGGATTATTTACTGTGTGGAAAATGCTTACAATATAAAAAGTGAAAAAATTAGAATGAAAATTATATGTAAACATGTATGTATAGTTACTTTCCCAATACATAAAGGAAAAGAGCAGAAAGAAATGCATTGAAGTACATGTGGTGGTTATTATTGCTTGGAAATGAGGATGTAGATGATTCAAATTTTATTCTTTACTTGTCTGGATTTTTCAATTCTGCACAATAAGCATCTAAAATTATTTTTTAAAGTTATTATTTTAAAGAAAGCTTCCATATTGTATATCTGTACTGTTGTAAGTATATCCTATTTAACAAACATTTACTAGAGGCCCATCATGCATAAAGCTTGTGCTGTCGATGAGAGATTAGTGGGGGAAATGATTTATAGGAGAACAAGATAGGGTTCCAGCTCAGGTACATTAGAATCTTGTGACAGAGACAGATCCTTTACAAAAACAAATGCCAGGTAATGATAATGTTATGTTCAAGTGTTTGGAGTATATTTTACACCCTATTATAGCTCCTGTTAAGTTGGCTATAATTTTTTTTTTCTATAATTTCCACTCATCTGAATATTCAACATTAATTGGCATATATTAGTGTCTTAATAAATATTTGTAGAAGAAGAGATTGAAAGAAAGAAGGGATAAGAAAGGAAAGAGAAGGTAAGAAAGGATAGAGGAGTTGTTTTGAATTTGGAATATTGTGTAACATTTAACAAGTAAAAAGATATCTTAAAGTAATTATCATAGAAGACAAAGTTTCAATATAATAACTTCTTCTTTTTTAAAATTAAAATACATTTGAAAAAATATATACATTTAACAGTTATTTCCAGTCAAGTTGAATAAGAGGGCAATAAAATTGACAGAATAGCTCCATGAATGAAGCAACTAAGTCGTTTCATATGATTTAATAAATTATTAAACTCTGTGGGAAAATAATTTTTCTAAATCCTTATAAATCCAAAGAGTTTATGAATATATTATTGTAAAAATATTCTGAAAAATTAATGATGCGATTTATCTTTTAAAATATTAAGTATAATTTTCAACCATAATAAAACTGAAAATGAGATTTGTGGTTATTATATGAGTATTGGCTTATCAATGTTCATTTATAGAGAAATATACATTTTTAGACATTACATATTTAATGGTGACTATAATTATCTTCCTGTCTATATTTAGGAGTGAATTACATTAATACTATGTTAATACAAACAATACCTTTGTTTTGAAGGTTAATGATGGTCATACTTTTGCCACTTTTTGTATTTTTTTTTAGAATCAGGGAGTAAATTTTCTCTTCAAAGTTTATAGCTAATTTACATTAGACATCTTTGAAAATAGATTAATGAGATAAATATCTCACAGATAACAAAAGTGTGATAGTAGGTAGTATCTGAATGTTATTCAGATGCCTCTCATTTAGCAGAAATCTATATTAACTTTATACTTAGCTGTAATGATACAATGTCAGATGGGAAGGAATCTGGAAAGTCCCCCCTCACCACTAGTGCCATTAGATAGAGTCATTAAATAAATATTTTTTAGGATTATTTTTTTAATATTTTATTTATTTGTTTGACAGAGAGATCACGAGTAGGCAGAGAGGCAGGCAGAGAGAGAGGAGGATGCAGGCTCCCTGCTGAGCAGAGAGCCCGATGTGGGCCTCCATCCCAGGACCCTGAGATCATGACCTGAGCTGAAGGCAGAGGCTTTAACCCTCTGAGCCACCCAGGCGCCCTAAAATAAATATTTTATTTGAAAATAGGTAATTTTAAAAAATGGATACAGTTTCTTCATTTCTTCTTGGGATGTCTGCTGAGCAAATGACGAAGCAGGAAGGCTCCTGGCAGAAGCCATGTTCTCATCGATTTAATTTCCTCTCAATCAAGGGTCTTAGGATTGCTCTTCGATTGTTATCAGATCAGCTCATTTTGTTGAACTAATGTTTAGTTAGAAAATATTTTTCTTTTGAGAAGACATTGACTTTTAAAACTGAAAAGCAAATAAAATTTATGCCTCCTTGTAACTTCTAAAAGCTGTTATTTGTTAGGCTGAGGACATGAAACATGATAGTTAAGCAATGTTACAGAACCTTGACATTTTTAAATTAGCAGTAGTCCTCTAGTTCAACCATGTTATTTTTCAGATTAGAAAGAGTAATTTAAACAAGAAAACTCCTAAAAAAAAAAAAAAAAAAAAGACCAAAAGAGTCCTCTTGCTTTTGGGTGAAAAGTTTTGAAACAGGGTTTGGCTTTAATTTTGACAACCAATCAAATGATACTTCCTGTTCCAAGCAAATCATAACAAACTAATGTGGTAATAAATTTCAGGCCAGTTCTCCTCATGTGATTTCCAGCCCTTCTGAAAGAAAAACTCTTTAAAAATCCTTCTGATTACTGCAGCCGACTTCTCATGCCAACTTTTCTAGACATTTCTCATCTAGATAACATCACTTTCTTTGCCTGAATCTGATGTCTACTGATTCAATAAAAATCCCTACTATTGTTTTACATTTTATGTAGGTTCACATTGCTTTCACTTTATTTGAGTTTGGGGACTTCCATATAATTTTTTCTCATACAGAAGTTTTAAGTGAAAAATTAAACTTGCTGGTATTGAGAACATTAAACAGGCCTTTGCCTTACATTATTTAAAACTAAAAAAAAATTAATACCAAATATCCATGGCATCTTAAATTGTTCTATTTTTAATCCCATAATTATTGATTGGGATATTCTAACACATGTAGGACCATGCTGTAGAAAAAGCCAGTTAATCATGGAAACACAGTCCTGAACATTCCTTTCTAACCAAGTAAAGATGATATTTAGCTACTGTCTAAACAATTAGATTAATGCAGAGAAATAAAGTCAGTAACTCAGGCCACATAGAGTAAATTAAATATTTTTTTAAAAAATTATTTATTTATTTTAGGGGGGTAGGGGCAGAGGGAAAGAATCTCAAGCAGACTCCCCACTGAGTACAGAAGCTGACACGGTGCTTGATCTCAAGACCTGAGATCATGACCTAAGCCAAAATCAAGACTTGGACAATTACCTGACTGAGCCACCAACGTGCCCCTGGCATGTTTTTAATTTTTGTCATGTAGCTTAAATACATGTGATGAACCATTCAGTACAAAGGACCAGTTTGCACAGACCCAATTTAAAATCCCATATATAAGTAGCAACAAAACTTTTCATTAAAAAGTAATAATAAAAACATTTCATAAATTTTTTTTCATTAGTTTAATCCTCTTAATAAAATGGATTTAGAATATACCTCACCATAACAAAGGCCATAAATGAAAAACCCACAGATAACACTATTATCTGAATGGTGAAAAGTGGAAAGCTTTAACTCTAAGATTAGGAACAAGATAAGGATGTCTAATCTCACCACTTTTATTCAACATGGTACTGGAAGTCCTAGCCATAGGAAGCAGGCGACTAAACAAACAAACAAACAAATAAACAAACAAACAAAATACATTCATATTCATGAAGAAGTTAAACTGTTACTATTCGTAGATGACATACTGCTATTCATAAAACTCTGAAGACCCTATCAAAAAACTACTAGAAGTAATAAATGAATTCATTAAAGTAGCAAGATACAGATTTGTACCCAGAAATCTGTTGAATTCGTATACAGTAATAATGAAGTAGCAGAAAGAGAAAATGAGAAAACAATCCCATTTACATTGCACACAAAAGAATAAAATACCTAGGAATAAAGTCAACCAAGGAGATGAAGGAATGACCTATACTCTGAAAACTATAAAACATTGATGAAAGAAACTGAAGACAACAAAGACAAATAGAAAGATATGCCATGCTCATGGACTGAAAGAATTGATATTTTTAAAATGTCCAAGGGACTCAAAGCAATCCACATATTCGATGTAACCTCCACCAGAATACCAATAGCATTTTTCACAGAACTAGAACCAATAATACCAAAATTTGTATAAGACCCCAAAAGACCCCAGATAGCAAAAGCATCTTGAGAAAGAAGAACAAAGCTGGAAGTATCACATTCTCAAATTTTGATATGTTACAATGCTGTAGTAATCAAAACAGTATGGTATCAGAACAAAAACAAATACATACATCAATGGAAGAGAATAGGGAGTCCAGAAACAAACCCATGTCAATGTAGCCAATTAATCTATAACAAGAATATACGATGGAGAAAAGACAATCTTTTCATTAAATGATACTGGGAAAACTGGACAACTATATGCAAACTAATGAGACTGCTGTTCCCTTTGGCATGTACATTAACGCTGGAATGATACAGAGATTAGCATGACCCCTGGGCAAGTCATTCATGCAAATTCTTGAAGTGTTTTATTAAAAAAAAGAATGAAACTGCACAACTTTCTTACACTATAGACAAAAATAAACTCAAATTAAAGACCTCAAAGTGAGAGCTATAAACCATAAAACCCCTGGAAGATAATATAGGAAGTAATTTCTTTGACATCAACCAAAACAACATTTCCAAATATGTCCCCAAGGCAAGAAAAACCAAAGCAGACACCAAAAAAAAAAAAGCTTTTGCACAGCAAAGAAAACCATCAACAAAACAAAAAGGCAACCTATTGAATGGGAGAAAATATTTTCAAATTATATATTCAATAAAAGGTTAATAATCAAAATATACAAAGAACTTACACAATCCAACATCTAAAAAAATAATAATCTGATTAAAATGGGCAGAGGCCCTGAATAGACATTTTCCAAAGAAGACACACAAATGACCAACAGACTCATGAAAAGATGCTTAACATCACTAATCATCAGGGAAATGTAAATAAAAATGGAAATCCCCTTACACCTGTCAGAATGGCTAAAACCAAAAAGATAAGAAAAAAAGTGTTGGTGAAGATGTGGAGAAACAGAAACCCTCTTGCACAGTTAGTAGGAATTCAAATTGATACAGCCACTGTGGATAAAGTATGGAGATTCCTCAAAAAATGAAAAATAGAAATGCCATATGATCCAGTAATTCCAGTACTGAGTATTTACTCAAAGAAAAAGATAACACTAATTCAAAAAGGTATGTGCACACCTACGTTTATTGCAGCATAGTTTACAACAACCAAGATATGGTAGCAACCCAAGTGTTTGTGGATAGATGAGTGAATAATGAATACATCACACACACACACACACACAGGAATATTACTCAGCCATAAGATGAGATGAGATCTTGCCATTTGCTACAGTATGGATGGGACTAAAAGGTATTAGGTTAAGTGAAATAAGTCAGACAGGGAAGTCAAGTCCCTTATAGGTGGAATATAAAAACAAAAACAAATGAATAAAGAAACAAGAAGCAGAATTAGACCTATAAATACAGAGAGCTGATGGTTGAAGGAGAAGGTAGAGCCATGGGCAAAATGGAAAAAGGTGAGTGGGAGATACAGACTTCCAGTGATGGAATGAATAAATAATGGGAATAAAAGGTATAGTATAGGGAATATAGTCAATGATGTTGTAATAGCATTGTGTGATGATAGATGTAGTTATACTTCTGGTAAGCATAGCATAACATATAAACTCTTTGAATCAGTCTGTTGTGCACCTGTAACCTGCAATATAATATTATGTTTCAACTGAAGTGAGATAAAAGATAGTTAAAAAAATTAATAGTCAAAATGTGAATAGATTTTCTGTAGCACATCACATATTCATACCTATTAATAACTGGTTGCTAAAGTTTTCATCTTCAGAATGGAAGTATGAAGACTTGTGGCATGACTGATTTAGAAAGTATGATTTTATTGATATTATATTCTTATACAAGATGTGTCCTGACATGCTCTTGACATACTAGGATGGCAATGTCCAGCTTCATATAGTATTGCATCTTTCTTTCTTTATTTTTTCCTCAGATACTTCTTTACCATCATGTGCTTCGTGACATCTAGAGGGTATTTTAGATTTCCTTAATATTTACTAACCTAATTTAAGTGACTCCGTCCTACTGTTCTCAGTCCTATGAGAATAACCAATTTTATTTTTACCAGGGGTGGATAAAGATGGAAATGAATGAAAAGCAGTTCTAATATTTTTTCTCAATTAATTGGTAAAGCTCACCATTTATTCTATTATTATTGTTATTATTATTATCTGTCATCTATGTAATGGTCCTTCAGTGTGAAATTTTTATCTCTCCTAATTTTGACCATTTAACATCTACTTGGTCTTTAAATTTCAAATCTCTGCTCAAGTTTTATTTTTTTTTATTCAATAGCTACTAAATTTCAATTTCTGTGACCAAGAGCCTCAGTATTGCATTTTGTACAAAATGCCTAGGAAATTATTATGCATCCTATACTTCAAGAAAAATTGATCTAAAGCGATTTGGATAGGGTCTGAAAAATCTTATTCCAGTCCTGAGTCTTTATGTAAGAGCTCTGTATAAGTTTCTGAAACTTGGGCAAATTTCTGAGCTTCATTAAACCTCAATTTCCTTACATTTTATAAAGGGGATGAGAATAACAATGTTATCATTATTGTCAGAATTACATAGAGCAATTTAAGTAAAAAATTATTTTGTAAATATATATACTAGCACTGATTGGACCTCTCAATAGCTTGGTAACTTTGACAATGTCATATGATCTCACTATGCTTCATTTTTTAACAATAAAAATCAGAACACTGAAAAAATAAAATAAATTATTAAAACAACAACAACAATCAGAACCTATGCACCACATTTGGTTCTACCAAAATATAAAGGATAGATATAAAAATAATTTGAAAAAAAATGTACTCTTATTGGCAGATTCAACAAGCAATATCTTCTGGGGACCTTATAATGTAAAATGGAAAAAAATTGCTGAAATGGTGATTTGATATCTACTTATCGAGTAGAAGTCATTGTGACAAATGTTATATACTTTCTCTCTAATCTTTAAGGCAAATCAGGTATTAACATTTCCTTCCCACAAATGAGAAACTGAGTCTCTGAGAATTCAGATGACTCATTCAAGGTCACATAACACCCCAATGATGGACTTGGGATTCATTTCTGATTCTTAATGTCATACGTATCAGAGATTTAACTCTGTCTTTTTTATTAGTACTCAACACTACTTCACATAATTCAGCACAGACATAGAAAATGTAAATTTCAGAGCATTAAAAATAATTATGAGGAGAGGCAAACTTTTTTATTGATTGAAAATGAATTTGGAGTTAGAAACCTAAGAAAGAATGAAGTGGACTTTGTGTCTCACTCTCTAATATTCATTTTACCTGTTACAATATGGTGCAGGGAATTAACTCTCATTCTGTGGGTGACCCTGATTAGTTTATGCCTATTTTGGCAACCTGCCCTGTCATAATTCATTCAGGAAGCTAAGTTTGAAGGCAATCAGATCATGACAATCTTCTCATGTTGGATGCTGGTTCATGGTCTAGACTGGCAAAACCAAATGGAGGGATGGACACTTGTAGAGATATGCTAGTTCTTTTGCCTGCTGTATGGCATCAAGAAATCAGACTTAGCCTATGATATTCTTAGCAGACAGCCTATGAATACCATGAGTTTTAGGGTAAGGCCAACATTGTTGACAACAGTGGAGAGTTGGAATCAACCTGGGTCTTCGGGGAAAAAAAAAACAACTTGAGACACTGTATTAATCAATGTAAAAATTTTCTCTAGCTTCCTGTCCTGAAAGCCAATAAGTTTCCTTACTGTTTCAGCCACTGAGTTAGTTTTCCTAATACTTGCAACTGGAAGCACCCTAAGAAACCAAGGATAACAAACTCCCTTGCTTTATGAAAGATTAACACCGGAATAATTCCTTACCTATGCAAAGACTAGCTATATTATCATCAGTAAGCTGAAAAGAGGATTTTCAACCATATCCAATTGTCAAAATATATCCCTTGGAGTTGGAAAAAACAAGTCCATTAGGAAAACTGACAGAACAGCTAGCCTACTAGAAGCAAAGAGCCACATAAGTAAACACATAATGCAAGGAAATTATTAAAGTGATTTAAAAATTTACCTGTAGGATGATGGAATGAATACTTTTGAATAGAAACTTGGAACTTATTAAAGATGTGCTATTTTAGTCAATGTATTCCTATGATAATAAATTTCAGCAAAGACTGAAAATCAGGGGTGCACGAGTGACTCAGTAGGTTAAGCAGCAGCCTTTGGGTCAGATCTTGACCTCAGCATCCTGGGATTGAGTCTCAGATTGGGCTTCTTGCTCATTGGAGAGTCTGCTTCTCCTTCTCCCTCTGACCCCCTCCCCCCCCCGACTTGTTCACAAGCTCTCTTTCTCTCAAATAAATAAATATGATCTTTAAAAAAAAGAAAGAAAATCAGAGAATTTTAGAGCAAAACTGAAAAACCTCATTTTATAAACTCATAATTAAATACTCTCTGTGTTTCTCATTGCTACACTGACTTAGAAGAAAAAGGAAAAAGAAAAAGAGAAGGCCGAAAGGTTTAAAGATATTACCATGTGAAAACAAAACTGAAAAGCTAAACTTGACAGCTTTGAAGAATGAAGGCTGACTGGGTACCATGAGACCTAGTTCTCATGCAGCCCTTGCCATTTTCCAACCCAAATGACAGGAATGTACTTCATATTTCTAGGCCACAGAATTTTTTTTTTTTTTTTAAGAAAATTCTTTAGGTACTGAGGCTGGAAGGGTGGTTCCTCCTCCTCTTCTTCTTCGTCTTCGTCTTCATCTTCGTCTTCGTCTTCATCTTCTTCTCCTCCTCCTCCTCTTCCTCCTCCTCCTCCTCCTCTTCTTCTTCTTCTTCTTTGTCTTCATCTTCGTCTTCGTCTTCATCTTCTTCTTCTCCTCCTCCTCTTCTTCCTCCTCCTCCTCCTCCTCGTCCTCCTCTCCTCCTCCTCCTCCTCCTCCTCCTCCTCCTCCTCCTCCTTCTTCTTCTTCTTCTTCTTCTTCTTCTTCTTCTTTTTAGTGAAAAGTCCAAGAAGAGTTCCTCTGGGCAAGTACTTAGGATGGAACAGATGACTTTATTATTATTTGTGATAAAAGAAGATAAGTAAACAAATATGCTAAGAGACTGGAAAATTCAAGATATTTTTGAAGAAAGGGAAAGCAGTTTAAGTTTGTTCAGAGTAACATAAGTCTATAAAAGTGGAAAAAAGGAGGTTGATGGAATACCTTGAACACCAGGACAATGAGTTTGAACTTTGTTATATAAATAGTGGATGGCTAGTAAATGTTTTTAAATGAGAAGTGGACCAACACATTAGATATTACAGGGGAAGAGTCCAGGGTGGGAATGAAGCATCATTCCAGAATTTCATCCTTGGATTAATTATAAGAATAATGTTAGAATAAAGGGGAAAACCTGGAAGAAAATCTCAAAAGTTTTCTTGTCAATTTAAAGCAATTAATTTCAATTGAAATAAATGTTGGTGGTAACACTGAAGTGTAGAAGTAGGAATATGCTAGTTTGGAGCCTGAAGGGAGTCAAAAAGATCAGGAATAGTTGTTGTGTGATAGGGAATCAATAACAGTCAAATGACAATATTGCTAACAACGTTGAAAACTTATATGAACTGAAAGACATGGGTCCGAGTCAACATTGTTCAATTAAATTCCTTATGTCCTATGTTTGTTCATAAACAGAACCAGAGAGGTGACTGAGTTTAAAAGTTGTCATGGTGGGTATCAAGAAAGTTATGCCTACCTGTGAGTAAGGAGAATTTAGGCAGGAATTGAATTAAGTGTAATTGGTGACCATGTAAGTTAGGTGAAGTCCATGTGAAATTCAGGGGAAGATTCAATAAATATGGGAATGCGCCTATTGCAATAAGTTAAACCTGCTGCCAGAAACTTTATGTCCCAATTAACAGATCAAACCGTACACAGCAGACCTTCCAGGACAGAGGTTGGGCCCCTACAGTGCAAATAAGGCTAGATAATAAGGTGTGGGCTGTCAGTTCGCTGATGTTTCACTGATAGCTCAAAAATCTGTCTCATGGACATAAAATCTTTAGTGGACACATAAGCCTTTTCTTTAGCACTCCTATTTGGTTTCTTTCCCATATGTTATATGTAACCAGAATCCAGCATATGAGTCCTCTTTTACTATTTGCATTTGATTTTTTAATATTTCAATCAACATTTCTTGTGAAAATGAGTGTATGTGTATATTTTGCAAAAAATAGGTGAAATCATGAAAAAATGCTAAGGTATTTATAGAGACGGGAGTACCAACCTTTAAAGAACTGTTTTGTGATTGTGACTGTAGGAGACTTCTAGAAACCCGATCCCACCATATCCTTCCCATATAGTTTTTTTCTCATATTTCACAGTATCTTCCTTATTGACATGTCATATGACTTGGCAATATATTTAATACTAAATGCCTATGATTACTGTTTATTCAATTACTAGCTCATACACTGTCTATCCTCTCTATCTGATTTTAAAAATATAATTATTCATTTTGGGAAAAAGAATTAGACAGTCATTTATTCTTACATTTAATAATTTGCTTAACAATATTGAGGAACTATCTACTGTGTGCCAGACCCTGGGGATTAGGATTGCTTTCTAGGGAGAAAAAGAAGGCCAATGAACAAAGGAATGAGACAGCTTCAGATGGTAATAAATGCAATGAAGGACATAAAGAGGGGGTGGAAATCAGATGGAAGGAGACAGGCAACATTAGATAAGAAGCTGAAAAATAACTGATAAGGAGCCAGCCAGCCACACACATATCATGGGGAGTTTTCTAGGCAGAGAACATCAATGGCAAAATTCCTAAGTGTTGATGAGTCTGGCACAATTGTGGAACAGAAAGGGGTCTGGTGTGGTTGAAGCAAAGTGAAAAAAGAAGATCAAAGAGGGTGATAATGTTGGAAAGTTCCGTAGAGGGATTTGAGGGCAATGGTGATGAATTTAGATTTCATGTGTTGAGAAATAACATATGAGAAGAGTCAAAGGAAAGAAGCCATTGAAAACTGCAGAGCAAAAGTGGAGTGTAAGCCTTCAGAGGCTTGGAAGATATTTGGGGAAAATCCATTTAAATACTTGAAAATGTTAATGATCAACATTAATGTTAAAACTGCAAAACCTTTGCAGCAACATTTGGTAGCAAATGTAAATTGCAATGATTCGGTAGATCACTTTCCCATTGTGGTCTTATTATAGTGGTGTTGCTTATTTGAAGTTTTCAGTGTAGTTTCAACGGTGGTGGTAGTCTCTGAGAATGTTTTGCGTACAAGTTTCTTGCAATCTTAGTGAGAGTGCAGTGATTTTTCTACTTATGTTGTAAGGAAAATAAAGCAAAACAAAACAAAATGGCACTGTCCTCTCCCTAAACCAGTCTTATAAATTTGCAATTTCATGAAATTTATCCTGGTAACTATAATTTGTGAATGTGTGTCTGTCATTGGGACTTTGTCTCCTTTGGGTAAATGGGGCTCACTGATTGGTTCAGACCAGGGTTGTGAGCTGAAATGACTTGTGCCATTTTTGGCTGAAGCATTTAATTACCAACGTGAGACTCTCCACACACTCTGTTTAAGATGTTTTAAAATTTCTGGGCTTCTTTTAGAAAAATACAAACACTTCTCAATTATCACAAAATTCAGATGAAAGGTAAATCAGCCGACAATTGCATGTAGTAAAGTAGGCATAAATGTTTAATGTCGTTTTACATGAGTTGACGTTGTGCACACTGTGTATATTCCAATAGAAAAATAATACTGTCCATCCATCGAAGGTGGTCTTTCTGAAATGGAAAATAGATATTTGAGCGTCTATTGTACAAGTTGCAAGAACAAATAAAAATAATCACTTTTTAAATTAAAAACCTCAAGCAACAGAGATACTATCCTGAGATTAATTTATTAATGTATTAAACTAAATATTAAATAAATTCTAAGAAAAAATGTGTTAAAGAAATCCTACAGGAATTCTGTATGGGATGCTTAAATATTCAAGGTGCCATATTTCTGAAAAACTTTGTATAAATCCAATATTGTGTTTATAGTGTATGACTTATTACAACTCTGCAATGCAAATTAAGATAAAAAATAATGCATGAACATCTAAATTTGTTCACTATCACTATTTACTTATGAATAATTTACAGATATCCATCCTTGTGGTTTATGTTCCAAAATATACCATGAAGTGAATTTGGAACCATTATTTCCAATGACACATTAGGGAATACATTTATAAATCCATTCTCTTTAAGATAGGTGCATCTTTGATAATACTATGGCTAAACTGTAAGAAACTTTCTTTTCTTTCTTTCTTTTTTTTTTGGTTAAGTATACATTTGTACTAACTCTCATTTATTTAAGTTTTCTTTCATGATTTCCCGTACCAAAAACATGTTCTATAGGATATCCATTGAGACTAGGGACAGGTCATAGAAATGAACAAAAGTTAACAAACGTGTATCTAGGGTCATTAATTTCATATTTTAACTAACTAAGCATATCAGTAAGCTACTAAGTACTTAGAAAAGAATGAGCACTGCTCTCTAAGCAGGTTGACTTATCTCGCAATGGCCGAGAAATAATGGGGAAAGAATTGTTTTAGGGGTGTCTTGATGGCTGCTGCTTTATCCTCAAAGGCGTTTTTGCGAGACGACTATAAGAAGGCATACTCCATTATGCAATGTACCATTAAGAGTTTGGCACAGACTGAAATTGCTTCAAATGATGACAGTGGGCTTGATTCAATCCTGATACCATCATCTAACTCAGACAGTGGGCGCTGGCAGAGTGCTTCAATAGAGCAGTTCTGGGAGCTGCATGATCTACAGCAGGTGTTCCCTATAATGGCTGGGTTACAGGGACAGTGTCTGTAATACAGGCCACCTCATCCAGCGGGGTATGATCGATGCTGCTGATTAGCTTGACTTAACATTTTGTGAGCTGAGGTTCTGAGACAAATATATGAACTTTGATTTACTGATACATACAGATCAGGTGATAAAATGTCTTTGAAACAGTGATAAGGTGTTTCAAATGAAGTTTACTAGTAACAGTTCCATTTCTTGAGTTGCCACAGAAGAAATAATTATATGAACCAATAACATCCTGAACAAAACATAAAATTCAAAAAGACTTGTTTTATGCCATAGTTTTCTGTGATGAATTAAAACTTAAATTAACTGAATCAGAAAGCTGAGAAATGAGAAAGCTAATGCTTTGGTATAGATGACTAACTTATGGGGTCAAAAAATATTTCCTTTGCTTAAAATTCTCTACTTCTGACCTAGAATATTTTAAAAATCTAAGACATAATTTCCGGGGAACCTAAAAATCATTCATACTATTTGCCTTCACTTTTAAAAACTGAGTATTTATTTTCCAAATATTTTCAAATCCGTTAGTGTCCTTTGTAGTTTATAACAGCTTTGAGTCCTTTATTTTGATTTTTGCATTGCTTTATTATCGACTAAACTGAATGTATGGCAAAATCCTATGTGAACATTCACAGAATATGTTTTAAATACATTGAATACTGTGATTTAAATCAATTTTATGTTATGTACTTGGTGTTCATTTTGTGTGATATCAAGTTGGTTGCTATTAGATATGCAGACACTGATGACAGTTACTGACAGGAAAAAAACACCTTAGAACTATCCATCATGGGCTCATCTACACATCTTTCCTAGAATGAAATATAATTTGTGTATTTAATTTTTTAACTTTCTTTTTTTAATTCAGTCTTATTCTTTTGATATCTTTGTATAACTGTATTTGAAGCCCTTCAGCATTTATTTCACATTTGAAGAATTCCTTTGTATACTAAGATAGCTATTACCTTTTGCTCAAGGATGGCAGCCATCACAATGGAATCGTCAATGCATGTAAATATGTGTTAATATAAACAACCTGCTTCAGGAAAGTGAGGCAAGACTTTATTGCTTCAGTTTACTGGATATACTGAGATGGCCCTACTGGTGTTTCAGTTCATCCGAATGACAGGAAACCAGCAGAGAACACAATCATGCCAATTTGACCCTGAGGAAGGAGAGGCAGCCAAAATGCGACCAATCACATTTAGAATGTATTATCAAATTGTAAGTGGACAAGATGAACAAAATAATTACAATATCGTTGGATATTTTAATCAATGGATAATCAAATAGGATTGATTGTTGGAGAAACATATACCATCTTATCTTCCTGCTTATATATACCATAAAGAACAATGAGTCATCCCTTAACCTTAAAGATTAGGGAAATAAAAATTCTTTTCCTAATTAAGAATATCAGCAATAATATCTACATTCACTAAAAAGCCTTCTACCATTTGAAATCTCATTTCGTTCTCCTGTTGAATGTGCAAAGTAGATATTATATGCCTATTATACAAATGAAGAATCCCAAAGAGGTAAAATGGCTTGCCTATGGTTATTCCGGTAGCGTCAGAGTGAGATTGAAATCTGGGCCTGGGTTATTTTTATAATGCTACACTGTACTGGCTGCATGAACTGGTTACCATCACAGCAATTGTAAACAACTTGAGTCATTTTTAAATCAGGCTTTTGAGATTCAGCTGACATTTATTGAGCACCAGCTATAAACTAGGTCTAGTGCTAAGGGCTTGGGTTACTCAAAGATATTGCTTTTCTAAATGAAATACAAGCATAGCAGGCCTTTCTTTGCTACTTTTTATACACCTTAAGTTTATGCGATTTTATTTTATCATTGCAATAAATAACCTTGAAGCTGTTACTTTTGTATCTCAGGTTTTTCAATGCCTGCCCACTTTGAAACTTATAGTGGTTATTTTCTATTTTAATGAACTGTTTTTATAAAGCTGGGAGCTATCTTTTTCCCTTTCCCCCCTGAATTTTTAGGTACCCAGCAATGATCCAGAAACTTCTGAAGACAGTCTCTGAAACACAGAATCAATAACATAGGGTAGAGATCTATGTGTTCATGACCCCCGATCTTTACATATAAGATGTTAAATTAGATTTTTCCTCATACATACTAAGCAATAGACTTAGACACACTCTAGTTTGGAAAATGAGAAAAAAAAAAGAGGTAGAGACATTTATAAGAAAGATTTTTACCAAGAATGATTCAGAGTCATTTTTTTTTTCTGGCATTAGCAAACATTATCTGCTATTCGGTTTCTCCCCTATCCTCTCACCTCCGTTGTACTAACCTATTAGGGAGCTAATTGCCTTTGTAATTCTAAATTATGGAGTATTTAGAGAAATGGAGATATTACCTTTGCCAGGTGTTTAGGAGGACAAAATCTAATCTTCAATAAAAGTCAGCAAACTTTCAATCAATGCTAGTCCTCTCTCTGTTAAATATTCATGGATTTTGTGTTCTTCAATGAAGAATCATTCAGAGACCAGGTTACATGTTGTATGATGTTAGACAAAATCAAGAGAATAATTAAGAATTGAATATTTTGGTACATAGGTTGAAATAAAACAAGATTATAGAATAGGGACCAAAGTGTACTTACCAATTTTCCATCGTTTTGGAGGTGTGACCAGTATTAGGCTGACATTTCACGGATCTTTTGCTTGGAGCTTGGGTCTTGGTGACCACATATAGATTATGAAAGAAAGGCCATGTAGTATCTACATGGCCCATGAAATTGTGTATTCTAGGCTTTACATGAAAACAAATGACTACTTAATACTGAAAAAACATACTAAAACAAAATAGGTAACAGTCACAGAAAGCAAATGAATTTAGGAAATTTAAAAGGTCACGTGTTAGAAAGGATTGCTGCTTGATCCTATACCTATAAAAACTATGAAAAGTAAGTAGATTATTTTTCAAAACAATCCAAACAAATGAACACAAATTAAATGTACTTCCAATATTTTGCCCAAGTAATATTGGTTAGTTTAAGGAAAACCGTCTGAACACTAAACACCGTTTTTTGTTTTGTGTCTTTGTTTTCATGACTTCTGGCATAATTTACAAATGAGTAGAAACAACACAACGAACATCAAAGGTTTGAGAGACCAGCAGCAATGATTGAAATGAAGGTCAGGTGTGTGTGAAAGTAGCTGGGAGTTCTGTTCTTCCTCATCATTGTGGTAATCATAAGAAAGTTTAAAATGAGAGAATGAGAAGAGATCATGCAGAAAGGCCTGTTTCTTTAATATTGCTTAGTTATTCCTGGTGATATTTTGTCCAGAAGTGGTTCTTTTCTATCAAAACCAAGCACATCGGATAAGAAGTCCCACAAGATATCCTGAGAAAATAATCATTAGAATCTGACATCTTATATGTTTGGCAAGACATGGGGGTCAGAGGAAATTGCGGCTTATCACTAAGTTTAGTTGTAAGTTAGAGCAAAATATAAGAGAGAAAGTAGTGGTCAGTAATGTTGAGCCTCCCCATCCTGTGCTCAAAGATTCAAAACTTTAGAGGATTAGAGAGCATGAGGCCTACCCTCTGAGGCAGATGACAGTGAAAAAGAGCTTATTTGCAAATGATGTAGATTATCTCCTGTTCTCTTCCTTACTTAACTTTAATCCAGCTCATGCATAAAAATCCTCTGACTCCTACACAGAACTTGTCATTCCATCCCTTCCTATAGGACTCTTTCCTTTCCCTTCACTCCTTATTCCTTTTTCCCCTTTCTTCCTTCATTTTTCTTTCTTTTCTCTGTCCCTGCTCTGGCCTTTCCTTTGCTTTCTTTCTACCTTTCTTCCACAAATATTTATTAATATTTGTCAGGAACTATAATGTGTCAGGAACTAAGTAGGTCCAGGGAATACAATAATGAATAAAAAGAAAAGAATCTGGCAATTGATGATGATGATAGAAGGCAGAATATTAACTTAGAATGCTCACTTTGAAATTAGTCTGCTTGGACTCTACTCACTATTCCATTCATTAGGGTAATGTCAACAAGTCCTAAACCTTCCCAAGCCTTAGGTTCCTTATTTACAAATTGGTTAAAAATAGTATTCCTGTCATTGTGTTTATACGATATGCTAAATGGGTAAAGTGAAATAATTCATATAGGGCCAGTGTCTGGCATACAGGAAAACCTTGAATAGATGCTGGTTGTTTATTATTATTATTAGTGGGGCTTATGATCAGAGTAAAACGTGCTGCCCATACCTCTGTAACATAACTCCTTATATTATATTGTAAAAAGACATGTTTGAGGCTCCTGGGTGGCTCAGTGGCTAAGCCTCTGCCTTTGGCTCAGGTCATGATCCCAGAGACCCGGGATTGAGTCCCACATCGGGCTCCCTGCTCGGCGGGAAGCCTGCTTCTCCCTCTGTCACTCCCCCTGCTTGTGTTCCCTCTCTGGCTGTGTTTCTCTCTGTCAAATAAATAAAATCTTAAAAAAAAAAAAAAAAAAGACATGTTCTTCCATGTCAGGGACATAGGTGGTTCATGGCCAGTTTGTTCTTAGTCTAGTGCCTGCCACATATTTTACTTCATAAATGATGAATCAGTGTTGAATCAATGAATGAACAGTGAGCAAGTTAAAGTTAAGCAACCTGTCCAGAGTTACAGACCAGTGAGACCTTGGGGTGTGACATGGTCTGTCGGACTTCAATGTTTGTGCTTTCTTTCTATACATCATCGCTTGCCTCCAGCTTCTGTAATTTCATCATTGCACTCATCATGCCTTTGAATTTTCCCTTTGCCAAAGTCATCAGCTGCTTTCCAATTGCTTGACCTAATGGTAAATATTGGTTCTTATTTTACTTGTACTTGACACTGTTGCCTACTTTGTCTTTCCTGAAATTCTCTTTCTTCTTTGTCCCTATGACTTGATTTCCTTGGCTTTCTTTCTCGTAAGCTTGCTGTCTCCAGCAGCCATTTCCCAATCTTTGTATATTCCCCTCCTCTTCAACTTTAGTTTTCTTGAGCTTCTGTCTTGAGTGTTTTGCTCTTCTCCTTCTTTACATGCTATATCTGTACTTTCATTTCCATCTGATCATGCTCAAATTTACATCTGAATTTCAGTGTTTCTCTCCTAGCTCCACACCCACAAACCTATTTGTGTACAAAGTATTTCTCTTTGGAGACCCTTACCTTAAATCCTGTCCTTTACACCAGTCCACTTTCTCCTTACCTTCCAGACTACAGGACAAGCATGCTCATTCTTTACGGTGGCCACATAATTTATCTAACCAGGACAATTATGAGAGTGAAAGGGTTTCACTAGTAATTACTCTGCCACTCCTAGTTTAACTTGGAACTGTCTTGGTCTAACCAGGAAGAATGTCTCACTGCCATTAAGCATCACAACTAGCATTCATTTTTCACTCTTCCTTCTCATTTTTCATAGACAGTGAGCTACCGAGTTCTATAGATTCTGTCTCCTTTTTATTTTTTTGAATATGTACAGTTTTTTATCTCCACTATCATTGCCTTTTTTCAGAACTTTCTTATTTCTTGTGAAGATTACTGCTGTGGCTTCCTACTAGGTCTACTAGCAACCCCTGATCTCACTCTCCCCTAAAACACCCTCAGCA
The DNA here is from genome assembly GCA_004023965.1 of Spilogale gracilis. Taxonomy (NCBI): domain Eukaryota; kingdom Metazoa; phylum Chordata; class Mammalia; order Carnivora; family Mephitidae; genus Spilogale; species Spilogale gracilis. Next base: position 26,864 of record PITA01013937.1, read on the forward strand.
GTTTTCAGAATGACCTTCTTAAAGTTATCTACTCATGTCCTCTTACTGCTTTGGTCCTTTGATAGAGGTCCATAAAGTTTAAGCTCTCAACTATGGCTTTAGAAGGCACTTATACACAATCCAACCCCACACCTCTCCTTCATGCATACTAGAACTTTCCTGGCATATAGTAGGCACTCACTAAACAATGAATAAAATGAGCACTTAAATCATAACCAACACATCAAGAACTTATTTCAGTAAGTTTATGTAAATGTAAAGTGATAGTAAATGTCATTTTTATTTTAAGATTGATGTGTAAGAAAAATATCTTAGTCTATAGGACAAAATACACAGTGAAATGTGATCACCTTACAGTTTGTGACTCAAAAATATGTATAATATAAAATCCAGCTGATTAGAATTTTTCTCAAAATAGAAGTCAAGTCAGAGTACTTGCTTCCAAATAGCAAAGTGTTCCTACCAAGAAACCTGCAAAAGTCTAAGTCAATTGACAGGAATTATGAGTAAATAGAATACACAACTTAGTGTCCATCAGTTGGTCATCTGTATGCAATGACTATTCATTTGTTTGTTTCATACATTTCCATCAACCAAGTAACTTCAGTCACCTATCACGTCAATGAACCAAACTAAATATGGTACACAGATTCTAAACACGATTAACCAAAAAACTTGTTAATGTCAAAAAAAAAAAATCTAAACTAGAAAAATAAGTCATTTATATGTTATTTAGATAATCTTATCCAATACTAGTGATAGTAGTGATCTAAAATTTTCACAGTAATGTAGGATATTTCAATAAGACACTACATGAATAAGATTAGATTTTCTTTAAGAAGGAAGGTTTTTATATATCTATTTTTAAACATATTTTATGTTACAAAAGCAAATATATTATCTGAATAACCTTTATTCTACTTGAAAACATAAATTATTTATAAATTCATTTAGCATTAATATTAATTAAGATTAAAATTACACTGAAAACATTTGTCATTGTCCTGTAATCCCCAAATGTTGGCAAACTCTGCTTTGCTTTTGTGACTACTAGCTCTTTTTCTTTCCACTAGAAACTTTTTTTTTCTTCAAATAGAGACTCTTTTGAGTTGTTACAACACATCATTCCACCATATAAAGGCTTATACAATCTCCAAGTAGAAGGTCATTGTGTAATGGTGAGAAAGAAAAACTATGCAAACTCTATCTTCCAAAAGATATTTGTGTTTAATACTTGCACATTTTAAAGGTTGAAACTTTCAGAAGTGGCCACATGGCAACCTAGGCCCATGCTAAGATAAACATTTATTTTAGTTCGGACTCTGCATGGTTCACAAGGCTAGTTCTTTGAGAGATAAATATAGAGCACATTAACAGAATGATATTGCTTAATTCTCAAATCAGATTCTCAAAACAGAAATATGTTCAAGGTTTTCACCTAGCTTGAATTTCCCTTTGTATTGGGAAAGTTAGAGTACTTGCACCCTTCCAAGGGAAAAAGCAGAGAATTCTCAAACGTTCCTCCCCTGCTAGTGAGAATCACTGGAAATTATAGTTTGGACAGTATTTATTCAAAGGTTCCAAACTGGTTTCCATCAGGCAGTAATGGATATCTTTAGGCTAATTTGAAAGAAAAAATAAAACAAAATGAAACAAGTAAGATTACACAAGTAGCAAAAATGTAGTCTCTGCTGTGGGCCAGATTTAATGACCTAGTTTGGTAACACCAACTACTGCATGATGATAAGAGGTTTTGGTGGAAATTAAAATAGAAATATGAACTAATGATTACTTTAACACAATAAACAAAAATCTTACAAAATGGAGTAGAATAATTAAAAGAGATTTCATATAGAAAGCTTATAAAACCTCCAAAGAGGTTCTAATATGATAATTTTACAAATGAGAAAGCAGATTTAGACAACTTTGTTGTAATTGAGAAAAGAAGATATTTTATCATCCTTTACTAACGTCCTTTTCCTCTTGTAAAGTAATGCATAATTTAATAGCTACAGTAGTCTGGCTTCATGAGTGTGCTACCTGTGCCATCAGTCAGGGTCTTTACCTTAGAGGGTCCCAATACTTGGATTAATGCCCTGTTAATCGTTGCCTTGAAATTCTTACAAAGAGTTGACCAAGGGGCCCTGAATTTTTAGTTTGCACTGGTTCCCACAAATTATATAGTTCTGTAGCTATGCCTTTGTTGTCTCCTAGTATTGCATTACTTTCCCCCAAAGACTGAAAGTTGTCCAGGGAGCTTTACTTTTTTAGTGTTTCTCATGCCGTTCCCAAAGATGCCTCTCTCTCTAGTGGCCATAGAGCCACCCAGAGGACTGAGACTTTGGTCCTTCATCTTTCCATCCACATGCCTAGCTCAGAGCTTGATACAGAGCAGCTACTGCATGAATGGGTGAGTAAATGAATACCAAATTATCAATACATACCTGCTGACTTATTTAATTAACAAAACAGTCAAATTTTTAATAGTTTTAGATTCGCAGTGAAAAGTGACTAGGTGGGGTGGGAGATATTATAGGTAAAATATTCAAGGAAAAAAGCTTTCTTCAAAAGAATAAGTAGAATTGAATTGATGGAAAGTTTAAGGCAAATAAAACTGAAAGGTCGAACACCAAGGTGACTAAGAAGGGGTGCGTGAGATATCTCTCAAGAAGTTAAATCCTAAGGTTGAGTCTTTCTTCTCAAATTCAATGTCATAAGCACCAGATTCAGTCTTTAAGTTGTAATGCAGGAAATGAAAATTGTCCAAGTTTTGAGAAAGGAGAGTATATAAGATTTGCATTCAGGAGGAGTCAAAGGATTATTGATTATTCTTTGATTATTCCAAGAGTTCTTGACCTACTGTTTTATAATAATAAACAGAGTAATATGAATATAAAATTTGCACGAAGAGGTTATTTTTAAACTCTTCCTTCTGTCTATGCATGGAATAAATAGAACTCCCGCTCTGATCCCAGTTACTGGTAAGCACATTTCATTCTTTAAACCACACAGTTTCCTACTCTTATATTGGCTTGGGGAAACATATTTCTAAAATTCATTTTTGTAAAATAAATTAACAAAAAACTAGCACTCTGTTCTCTGGAGTCTTTAATATTGTGTTTGAACATCTCTCATATTTCTTGGGAGTATCAGTTCTTTACAAGTCATGTATCCTCCCTTGTTACCTCCTAATAATCAATCTCCTTTGTCCTGGAAACATAATACAGTTATATCTATTAGTAAAGAGGTTCCCTATAGCATTGCTTAGCCTTATTTTCTGTTTTGTTGCTTATCACTCTTGAATAAGTGGTTTAAATTGTGCATAGATGTCCAGGTGTGGCTTTAACTTCCTTTTGTATTTCAGCAAAATAACTTATTTTAACATATTCATTACTTCTATAATGGCTCTCCAAATTATTTGTGGTGCTGCGATAATGCTGGTTCACTGAATATCAAATATACGAGAGCAAGTGATTTTATGCTTCAGGTGATCATGGGAAAATTCAATTTTTGGAGGATGATAAAAGTAGTGGAAAAGAGGTGAATAATAGACCTGACATTCACAAGGAAAATGAAGCAACAGTGGAAACAAAGTATTTTGGGGGAAATACAGCTTTAAAATAGTGAATGGGAGAAGAAGCAGGAGACATTATTAGTTAGGAAATCTCAGATTCTAAGCAGGCAATGACGAGGTCTTAGGACTACACACCTGAGCTCCAATCTGATGTCCTTATGAGGCTTGGAGAAAAATTTCAAGACTTGATAAAGATGCACAAAAGAATTTCATAGACTCTCTTTAATGAGAAAGGAGATGATAAAAAAGTAGCTTCTATCAATCTTGGGGAATACAGATTTTAGTCTCCATAATCCCCACTAAAATAGAATTACAGGGTCATAGAAATTTATCCCTGACCACCCAGAGATGCTCCTCATGTTCAACATTGAGCAAAGTGAATGGCTGAGACCATTCAGCGATGGTATTCTATAGGAAGGTGTTGAAGGTGTTGTCTTTGCTCTTCCTATTTTTATATGACAACACTTGAATAAATGCACTTTAAGGATTCTGCTGCTGTAATTATAGCCATCATTAGAAAAAATTCCATTTAAAATGCTCAACTTTGGTCTTGTGGCCTGTACTATTAGAATCCCCCAAGTTTATAGATCAATAAGTAGGAATGGGAGAAAAACTATTTTGAGTTTTATTTCACAATCCAACATGAAAAACAGCAATAGTCAAGCATCCAGATTCCTTAAATTACCAGAAGCTGTTAACAAAAACAGTAAAAATTTTAAAAAGATGAACAAAAATCCCTAGTTAAGCTTTTAAATCTGCCTGAGACCAACCAGGCAGAAGAGACAAGCTATTTTTACTAATTTTAGAAAAGGAAAGCAACTATATAATAGAACCTTGGTGACTCGATCAAACTCACTTTGAATGAAAGCTTGAACTGAATGTTACATGAATATTTAGACAAGAGCAACCTGGCTGAAAGTTCTTTTGAATGTAAGTTCAACATTTATGCATTTTATCTTCTCCGAGGCATAAAGCCAAAGGCTAAAAGAGCAGAACACACAAGGAAGCTGAACCTGAATTATGCTCTAAACCCTGTTGAGTTCAATTTTACTTACAAACAGAATGTTGGTTTAAGTTTGCCCCTCACAGCCGTGTAAAAATACCTAGTTTCTTGTTATCAGCCTCTGAATTGTGTTATTCATTTGGAAAGCTCCAATTTTAGAAGCATCATTTTAAATTACTAGGCAAGTGCTACACAATAAATACACATAATCTGAAACAGACCACAGCAAGAGAAGAAAGTAATTTTCCATAGACTTGACTGCAATAAGGGGCTAGCAATTCCATGAGGCTTATAACTTCAAAAGGCATAAAGGAAAAATTTTCATCTAAATGGAGTATCATGAGAGGATCAGCACTTTACAAGGTAGTTGTTTTGTAAAAGAGTGACACACATGCACATTCTTGATACAGATTTGGAGAAAAGTTCAAATAATGTTTTGAACAAAACACACACCTGAAAATGAACAAAATGCCACTCCCTCAGATACACACTTGTTTTGAAACAGTATTTTACTTGGATCAATGATGGATGCACTACCAAAAATCAATAAACCTTTGATAATACATACAACTGAAACAAAGAGATGAAGCTTACTATATGTCTTATATTTCCTACTCAAGATTTTTTATGATATTAATGAATTCTTAAAGATTATGATTGGAAAACACTTCAAATAGATAAAAGACAAGTAAATCTAAAATACAAGTTTTTGCTATGGATTGTGAATTTTTATTTCCAGATATTAGGCCAAAAGTGTTAGCATACGATACTCACATCACTCAAAATGTAATTGTTTAAAAAAAAAAAAAACGGAGACGCACTGGGTGAGATTCTGATAATGTTCTAGTTCTTGTCTTGAGTTTAGTTTCATGGTGTATTCACATTTGAATTTTCACTGAGTTATACTCCTGTACACAAATAATTTGTGAAATTTTCTGTAGCTGTATTGTATCTCATGCTAAGAAAAAGAAGAAAGGAAGAGAAAGGAAGGAAGGAAGAGAGAGAGAGGAAAGAAAGTGGGAAAGGGAGGGAGGGACGGAGGAATGGAGGGAGGGAGGGAGAAAGGAGGGAAGGGAGGAAAGAGAGAGAATATGCATGGTAGGAGCTGTGTTTCCCATACTGGGAATAATGTGGTGCTGCAGTCATTTACTTAATTCAAATAAGCTGTGACTTTATAAGGTTGCAGAATCTGGCAGCCCAGTTCATAGTGGAAACCACTTAGCTGTCATTTATGCAGACTCTGACACTTTCAGACTTAAAAAAAATCCCTGTCCCTGAAGAGTTGCAATGCCATCACACCAGGCATGTGGTTTTTGTGTTTGTGGAAGCAGAATCTAGAAGTTAGTGGGGGAGAAAAAAACGCCTAGGGGTTCCATTAGCTTTGCATTTGAGAAACACATCAACACATACATTTTATCTCTGTAGTCCACTGTAGCTACCGCTCAACTGTTTAAAATTTATTTGGCATTAAGTCTCCAAAACGGTAAGTGACCACTTCCTGCTAAAGGTGTTTTCAACCCTGAAGCTACATCTATAGGTTTTGTCTGTTACTAAGAAGCAGTTTTCCATGTAATCTTTTCAAAGGCAAAAGGTTAAGCAAAAATGACATATATTGTAAAATTGAAAGTAAAATGCACAGTACTGATGTGCTCAAAGCCCATGCATTTACATCCCTCATATGATAATTTATGGTGATCATGTCTTCAGACTGCACTATTAGCATACTCACCCCTAACCAGCAGTTCTGCCTCATCTGACACACTGTCTGCTGTAGTCTGTACCCTGCAGCCATATCTCCCAGCATGCACCAGAAGGATGTTCCTGATCATTAAATCTGCAGAGGATGCTTGCTGAAAGAGGGATGAAGTGCCAGTTTAAAATGTTGCAAATCTGCCTAGTTCAAGGTGGTTTAAGGGGAATTTTGTACATTCAGTCATAGGGCCCATTTTTGTCCTTACAATTTATATGACAACAATACAGAAATAAAACATGCCCTACTTTAAGAAACACATGGAAGTTATGTTTTCAACAGTTGCTAATAAAGAGTTTGAACATTTAATATTTTATGTAATGATTTAGCAGCTACCATCTGTAAGAAATATTTAAATATGCATAAACATTCATATATTTAAAAGGATAGAGAAAATAATCAGTGAGCCAAAATTATCACTTTGACATTCTGAGACAGGCCTATACGGTGGCAAGACAATAGTTTTGAAAAGAATAGCAACTTGTGAAAATTATGAGAAGATAGCAGTCAAAAGATTATCTTGTGCAGCTTTATGGAATGATTGCTTTTGTAAGTAAACTGTAGGCAACAGAATGTGAGTGCTTAGGTGAACGGTTGCTGGCCCCAAAGCCATGTGCCTTTACTTATCAAAGATTTATTCCTCCCATAACCACCACCATCAGGGAGTAGGGTCAGCCTGAATTCCTGTTAATCGATGTAGTTATAAAACACAGAGGATGTTTGAAACACTTGACTCTTGTTGGGAGCAAGATGATTAGAACACAGTAGAAGAACAAGCAGTTAGAGATCAATAAGTACCAGGGAGAATATCTTTTAGATGCATCAGTTCATGGGATAAGTGACGATCCTAGACATTAGAATGATGGGCACAGGCATTCATTACTTAATCTTGGCTTTCATTTACTCTTAGGAGAGACAGGATTTTGTGTGTGAGTGTGAACATCCAAAGATCTGGAATTCACAACTCATAAGGTATTTTTTCGGGTAATGACATAGCAAAAGTCCAATACACCCTTTAGTTTTCATGCTGTCATCAAAAACAACTGGATGGAATGAACAGAGATGCGTACAGCTTGAAATGACATTTTCAAAGAACTCAACACTTCTTTTTAATAGTAGTCGAGCATATGAAAGGAAGTTTAATGCAAACCAAAGAGAACCACTTTAAATTAGATCTTTTCTTTTTTGATGAAATAGGTGAATTACCTTTTTTAAAAAATGGTACATTTGTCTACTTAGAGGGCAGTATTCCCACTTGAATAATTATTTGAGTTTAGTTGCTCATGTTTATTTTGATATAGACCAATGAGTTATATAAAAATCATAAAAGCAAGAAGAATTTCTAGAAATTCTTTGTATTCTCTTCTCTTTCCTTAGCATTCACTGAAAGCGTGTGAAGTCATTGGAAGTTTTGACCCCTCAAACTGTATTTCAAGGAAATGCTTGACTGTCTGCTATGTTTTAAACCTCTACTTTCTGTATTTCATTTCTGTTTTTTTTTTCTTTCTTTATATTAGTCTTATGATAGGACTAAAACTTCTAAGAGTTTTAGATTTTCTCTCATGAAATGTTAAATCATACTCTAGTTTAGTCATTTACAAGGGAATGCTTCATGGTAAGAATACATTAAAATGTCATAACAATTACTTCAAAGAATGTGATATTTATACAGAGAATGTCCTACATTGCCGATTTCCTTAGGGTAAGTTGGTACTCTTAAATTTATTTTCTTATCGGTAGTGGATTAACTGTTTACTTCTTTCAAATCTGAAGAGGAAATTTATACTTTAAAACTCTTTGATTTAATATAGGTAAACAAAAGCGAATTATAAGCATTATAAGCTATAATTCAGTTTCAAATCAATAACATTTAATACTTGCAAATAAGCTTTGATATGTTTATCACTTTATGTAGTATGGATCCATCTTAGATGTGAAAATTTCTTTTTCTCCTTGGATTTCAAAACTCTCCTAATAGAGAACTCAAATTAATCAGGAATCAATAGGCACACTCTGAACCCAGAAAGGGGCCTATGTCTAATGGAAAAACCAAGGAGAAGTCCAGAAAATCAGAGGGGACTTTAGTATTTCCAGAAATAGTGCTTCTGAAAGACCATGTTTGGTGTTTTTTGTTTTGTTGTTTTTTTATTTGCTTGTCTGTTTTTCTCATATCAGAAAGTGATTGGTGGTAGTTTAACAGTGGAAAAGGTAATGATTATAAGTCATTTCTCAGGCTCATGTTTTTGAAAAATCAGTTAACAAAATCACATTCTTAGGATTAAATAATTGATTGTCTTATTTTCCAGAACTTTTTCTTCCCAAATTATTGATTTATTTTTGTCCTGGATAAAAGTCCTCAAACCTTTTTCCTTTCTGTTGAATTACAGTGAAAGGAAATCTTAATGAGATTAAGATAAGTCCTCATTGAAAATCACATAAAGATTCAAGGAATTCAGGAGGGTGAGGTATAGATCACCTTTCCTACGCTGTCCTTTACTTGTTTCCTGCAAATAATAGTGTGCAGCACTTTCTTAACTGGCTGAGGCTCCGTCACCATCCATCAGGAATAAAAAGTCTGCGGCTCATTGCATTTCTGTCAATGTCAAAACTATCCGAGTCTCATTTTGGGCTCATCCCTTCTCTTTTGGATTGTACCTATGTTGTATCTTTACAATTCTAAACAGGGAAGATGAAAAGTAAAATGAACGGATTGTGAACACTAAACCTAAATTACCCATTCAGTAGATTTCCTGATCTTTCAAGAGAAGTAATGAGAAGAATTCACGTGGGAGCCCATTATACTTCATCTCAGCCCACAGTATGCAGTTACTGAGAGAAAACCTCCACAATTTAGCGCACTTTTAATGAAATGGTTACTTACAAGAGATTCTTGCTTTCTTAAGCTTAAATCTCATTTTCATTTTTTCTCTCTTGGAGTTAGTCTTTTTTTCTTGTTTTGCTTGACACTTACTTTTTATCCCATCTTTCCTTCACTGCATTTTCTGGCTTTATGAATAAATTGTGTTACATGTTGCTTCAGATGAACTTCCCCACAGCCAGTACTTAACATAATGCTCCAAGCACTGTGACCTAGTATGGTGCTTGCCACATAGTGGGAGTTCAATCAATATTTGTTGAATGGTTGAATAAATGAAGGCTCTTTAAGAAATAGGCTGTTGTACTTCTGATGGGCATTGTATAATGCATAGACTATATTACTATATTGTACACCTGAAACTAATGTAACATTGTATATAAACTATACTTCAGTAAAACAAAGAACAAAGAAAGAGGCTACACAGTTCACTCTCTGTGAAAGCAGCAGCATGACTAAGTCATTTACATTTCTTGGTCACATAGTCTCACTAGAGCAGTTGCTAGATTATTGTAATTTTTACTTATGGCTTTAAAATAATACAGGAACTGTCATCCTTCCACTCAAGTCCAAATCTTTATTGGCTTTCACTTTGACTAAATTTCCTGCTCATCCAACATGAGACTGCTAGTCAAAATTTCCTAGGAAATGGAAATGCATATGACTTTGCTGTTCTAGGGGTCTGCTGGCCTGACGACCTTGTGAACAAAGGCAGTGTCCTCAGGTCCAACAGAAGGCTCCTCAGAACGTGAAGCCTCCCCCGTGACGGAATCCTGTGCTTCTACAGGCTCACTTCCACATTCCGTCACTCATGGGACTACTTCCCGTGATTCTGCCTCTTGTTCTGTTGCAGGTGCTCTTTTTCCTTTATTTGCCTGAGGAAATACTTGTGGACAAATGCCTTCTCCTTGGCAAAGACTTTTTGGGCTTTCTGGGCTAGGCGTCGTTAGTTCCGCCTCTGTGTACTTATGCTTCAGAAGCACTTGCTCATGTCCCTGAAGTAGCACCTGACATCCTTGGAAGTCCCCGCGAGGTCTGCTGGGCACAGTCCCAGGCCTGAGGTTGGGCTGAGACAGCCAGTGATCGTGCAAGCTCACACATGCGCGAGTGACGGGCTTACTTCCTTCTCTGTGCCTGGCACACCTCCTTCCTCCTCTCTTTTCTCCTTTCAAAGAAGTTAGTATGGGAAATAAGGAAAAACCATGGGAAAAAACAGTGGGAAAAGGGTACTTAAAGAGTATAAACAAGCTTTAGAAAGACATAGAATTATGTGAACTCCTGCTCTCCAACTTACTAAATTTTTGACTTGGAAAATTACTATATCATGTAGAACTTCTCTCACCGCTGCGATGTGATAATGCGAGTAAAGCCCATAGCAATGTCCGGCACACAGTAACTCTTTGATAAATGTTATCTGTTAAAGGGTACTATAATTGCACTCAGATGAGACAAACTTTTAATTGGTATTCACTCCTTCAACAAACATCTATCAATATTTTCCACAGATACAGTAGGTTTTCTGGTTAAGTGCCTAGTTTTATCTATCATCTATCTATCTATCTATCTGTCTATCTATCTATCTATCATCATCATCATCATCATCATCTATCTATCATCTATCATCTATCATCATCATCTATCTATTATCTATCTATCATCATCATCTATCCATCATCTATCTATTATCTATCTATCTATCTATCATTTATCTATCTATCATCTATCGTCTATCATCTATCTATCATCATCATCTATCATCTATCTATTATCTATATATCTATCTATCTGTCTATCATCTATCTATCATATGTCTATCTATATCTATCTATCTGTCTATCTATCTATCTATCATCTATCATCATTTATTTATTATCTATCTATCATCTATCTATCATCATCATCTATCTATTATCTATCTATCATCTATCTATCTATCATTATCATCTATCATCTATTATCTATCTATCTATCTGTCTATCTATCATCTATCTATCTATCATCTGTCTATCTATATCTATCTATCTATCTATCTATCTATCTATCTATCTATCTATCTATCTATCTAATCTATCCTCTCTTATAAGGAAACTTCTGCACTCAGAATAAGAAGAGCTGAATTCTAGACTTGGTTTAACAACTTCCTGGTCCTGCCACTCTGTGGAAGTCACTCTGTTGGGATAATGATAACTGCACTGTCTCTTTCATGAGGGAAATCAAGTGAGACAAAGTACATACATGCATGAGCTATTGGGAAATGCTCCAAAAATGTAAAATATTCTTAAAACCTCTTTTGATTTTTTTAGCAGGTTATAGCAGAATGCTATGCACATACTAAGCATTCTGAGAATGTTTGGGGCATCAGTCATCTAAACAACAAGATAGCTAAAATTGAGTATTCTTATCAATAGGACTCATGTTGAATGGCTCAATCAGAAGGCCATGTGGATGGTAGTTTCTGTGCCCTCACTTAGGGTTTATTTAACTTTCTCAAGGGACTCACATAAGGCATTTCCAGCATCCCTAGACCCTAACAGACATACAAATCATTTTTCTCTACAAAGCAAAAGTAAGATAGCACATAAATTCTGGGAGATGTGATTTTAAAAATCTTTTCTAGCGTAAAAAAAACTAGATATCAGTTATGAGACACAGATTATTAGATATGATTAATGTTATTGACACAAACTCTTGAATATTTAACAGAATTCCCTGGTACAATATTTCTTTTTCCCAGAGGATGATTTGTTTCAAGTACCTACCATGATAAGGAAATAATATACATATACATTATTTTTCTTTTTATAAATTTTTTTTCCTTAAGCCAGGATTTATATTCACGATGGTATGGGTTTTAATATATTTTTAAAGAAAGCTGATATTAACTTGTATGCCTAAATAATTGGGCATACTCTCTGAAATAGAAAAATTAATTCTTGCTAGTGAAAAATTATTAGACAAAATACTATTTGAAGAAAATATTTATGTCTATAATGATGAAATGGTATGTGCATCCAATAGTGTAATGAAGACTAACAATAGGGTCAAAATGGCTCTCATATCCTATTGGACCTTGGTATTAAATTCATAACACACATTCTAATAATGTACTTTTAAGTACTAAGAAAAATGCAGGAAGAGCTTTATTTGATGACATAAGTAAAAGATGAACGAGTTGATAACTCTTTGATGGACTCAGAATAACCAGATATCCAAACTGGATCACTTATATTATCAGCACGAAGTCATGAGTTCATGGCATCAGTCCACCAGCTCGGCTATGAAGACTGGACATTAGGCTCAAAGCAAGAATATACAAAACAAGTTACAATTCGATTTTAGTATAACAAATTTAAAAATAAACATTTTGTACTTATTTCCTCAATGACAAAGTTGGATATACAAAGAATAATGAATGAATGACAAAGTGCCATGTGTATCACATTGGTGTTCCTCCTTTCCCAAGCAGATAGACAGGACTAGAGAATATGATATTTAACATGTCTGTTGATGTCAGACTTAGGGGGTAAATTTATTCCCTGATTCTTGAAAAATGTTTCTGATCTGAACATATGTGCTTTGACTATCTTTGCCCTGTGGTGAGGTAAAAGGGCATTCCTTTATTTACAATTACCATAAATGATCAAGGTAAAAGGGCTCTGCTATAGACTCTACATGTACCCTGCCCCCACACCCAATCCACATACTGAAATCTAATCCCTATTTGATGGTATGTGGAGGGGAGATGTTTGGGAGGTACAGTGTGAATGGGAATAATGCCTTTATAAAAGAGACCCCAGAGTGTTCTCGTAGCCCTTCTACCACGTGAAGACACAGGAAGAAGATGGCCATCTGTCACCTTACTGAATCTGCCAGTGACTTGATTTTGGACTTTCCAGCCTCCAGAACTGTAAGAAACAAATTTCTATTGTGTATAAGCCACACATTTTTATGGTATTCTGTTATAGCTGCCTTGATAGAATAAAACGAGCCCTAAATGCCTATAGTGTCATTTCTATACTAATCTAGTACCTCTATGTTAAAAGAGGCAGGAAATACCAAAGTCATATAGTTTATCAGTACATATTTTCTTGAACTAACTCTTAACTCCTTCCCAACTGTTGCTAAAGTTTATCTTATATACCTGCTAAGAATATCTGATATTTTCTCCTTTTATTGTTTATGCAATTATCACTAATTAATTCAACAGATATTTATTTCTATGGGCCATGCTAAACTTTGGGTTATACATATATAGACTCTACACTTGAAGGTCTGGTTTAATCCAGGTTTGATGGAAAAAACACAAGAGAGTGTGGAAGAGCTTTCCTCATACCTTCAGCTAGGTTTAGAATAAATGTGAATGAAAAAAATACATGTGTTATTAGATAAGTACAATACTCAAAATCCAAAGAAAGATATTTTCTCTTGCTGTGTGCTTCATATAGTTTTAACAACCATCCCATGAACTAACACTGACTTCTAAATTTAGGTTTCTAATAGTAACTTTCAAACCAGCTTCTTATACCCTCCATGTTTTCCCCTGTCTCTTACCCTTACCCATCTGATATGCCATTGCTAGATTTGTCCTTCTTTAAAACTGACTGTATTTACAATTGCAAAGTCTTCACTGGTCATATTTACTTACAGCCTATAAGGTGGCCCAACTTCTTAATAAGCATTTAAGGCCAGAATCAATGTACCTTGTCTCTTACTATAGTAGAAAATGTACTCTTTTCACTTTTTCTCATGTGATTCTTCAGTAACCTGCCAAAGTCTCCAAATTTTGCTTCTTACATTAAGGACAATTTTCAATCTTATTTATTTTTTTTTTAGAAAGACTTAATGGACCACTAGAACTGATTATATAATTCATAGGCCCCATTATAAAATGGAAACACAGATCTCCTTATCAAAAAATCATTAAGAATTTCAAAATGGTGTCCGTGAAACAAGACACCAAGCACAGGATCCTTCTCAGTGTGGGGCCCTGTGTATGAAAACTCTAAGCCACACTCATATTGCTTGTGGTCCCCTGGAGTACATGTGCATATTCTGTGCAATGGTGCTTTTTGGAATAAATGCAAAGGAGTTGGCACACATCTCTTTGTAAATTGTAAAATGTCTATATTTTCTCAATGTTTGTATCTTTCTTTTCTAAAGTAAATTCTAGGGCTGTCTGGGTGGCTCAGTTGGTTGAGCGTTTGGCTTGAGTCATGATCTCAGGGTCATGAGATCCAGCCCCACATGGGGGTCCTTGAGCATGAAGTCTGTTTGGGATTCTTTCCCTCTCTCCTACTGCTCCTCACTCACTCTTTCTTTTTCTCTCAAATAAGTAAATAAATAAAATCTTTAAAAAATAAAAAAAAAACTCTACCCACAATATGGGGTTCAAACTCACAATCCTGAGAACAAGAGTTGCATGCTCTACCTACTAAGCTACCCAGCCATCCTTGTATCTTCTTTTCAATTCTATGTTGACTTGGGATTTTTCTCAATGCATGTTGGCATAAAAACATAGAAATAGAAGAGATTGCATCTTCTTAACTTTGTGTTAAAGTACAGTGATGTAAAAAGTTTTTAATAATCAAGAAAGAGATTAAATGTTTTTCTTTAAATTATATCATTGTCTAGTAATGGAATACATCTTGACTATCTCTCACTGAGGTTATCCTTCTTAAATGACCTCTCACTGATGTTACATACAGATGATAGAACTAGTCATGAAATGTTTTGTTTATTCATGCATTAATATGTGTTTTGCAAATAGCTAGCAATGGCATGACCACTAGGAAAGCTCCAGAAGAATAAAACTTTATAATAGCTACATATTTTATTTCATGAAAGCTCATGACACATGCACCATTATAAAGTCATTCATTCATTCACTTATCATTTTTTAGAGTATCTATTTTGTCTAAATAAGAAATTGCAAATACTTGGCACCTTTGAAATTACACCCTCCTTTACTCATAGTTAATATTCCGAGCTTTGACCCAACCTATGCATTCTGTTCAACATAGCTTCAGGTGATTGGAGTTGTTACAAGAGATAAAATCTGTCCTATCAGAGTGGCACAGGCTGCAAGATACAAGATAAATTGTATCTTTGAGAAACTCACAATGCAATGTGAGAGACAACTTGCTATAAGTGATATGTTAAAGTAGTAAATAGTATACAAAATCATTGCAGGATGTCTGGGTGGCTCAGTCAGTTGAGCATCAGGTTCTTGATTTTGGATCAGGTCACGATCTCAGGGTTGTGAGATCAAGCTCCTCATCAGATACCACACTCGGCACGGAGTCTGCTTGTCCCGCTCACTCTGTTGCTCCCTCTTTTCTCTCTCTCTCAAGTAAATAAATAAAATCTTTTAAAAAATTCACTGTATAATATGTTAATATTAGTGTGGAAAGAGTTAACAAATCATTGGTTAACCAATCCCAAGCACTTGAGAAGACTGAGGGCTAAGAGATGTTGTTCAAAGGCAAGTTAAGTGAGAGCCTTGGGCACCTGACTCTCATGCTTTTATTCTACTATTCCACCTGTGAAACTAATCCTCATTTGCATAGACCTGTAGGTAATTTGATTCGCCAGTATTAAAGCAAAATTTTTCAAGTGTGTCGAAATAAAATATTTTTATTGTATAATAACAACCATTAAGCTATTAGAAATTAGTTTTTCAAATAAACTACAGAATTATTCTGAGAGCTCATTCTTTTATGACTGTATTTCATCTGCCATCTCTAGACATGAAATGCCATATCTCCCTTTGAAATATCAGAATCATCTTTCTGATAATGTGTATGACCCATCAACCTCATTTGCTCATGGTATTATTCACCTTTTCTGTGACTATTAATCCAGCATCAAGATGATCTTCTATATATGACTCACAAATGACTCTAAAAGAAAAAATCCACTGGCAGTTTATAGTGATACAGCCTTAGTTGAAGGAGAGTTGACCAAATTTGACTTTCTAACCTAAGTTCATAATTTAGATGGATCAATATTTTGCTGATACATTAATGTTTCTGTTCTATTTTTTTCTAGTCCCATAATATCCTCAATTTATCCTTAATTTATCTTACAATAACCTCAATTTATCTTTCAACACAATTTTGTTACATCATCACATACAGAATTCCATAATAAATTAAGTTTTTTTTCTGCTACTGATTTTACATTGTAACATAGTCAATATCTGCATGCAAATCTAGTCCCATTCTGGCTATAGGAAGAGTGATCAGACAACTGTCTGTGGGATTTCTATTCCTTCCTTGAAATCAGCAAAGCCCAGGCATAGATAATACAGTAGTTTTCATCTCACTCATCAGTTAAGACAAGCATTGATCTGGTATTCTTATAAAGTCTTAAAGTGTCAGGCATATATATGGTAGACCACTCTGTGTTTTATTGATTTTCACACGGAATTTTAGGAATGAATCTTGAATGAGGCCATTTTGTTTGTATGTCTTTGTTTTACTTGGGTCACTTAGATTCAAGCAATTTATCATCCTGGCTCTCTGGCATGATGGGGGAGGCCAGGGAGGTTAATACCAAGTCTAGAAGACTAAACCAGAAGAGATGTATCTGCTCTAATCTACTGTTTCTGTTTCTCTTTTTCCCTGTCATTGGTTAATGACCCATTTGTTTATGATCTTAACATTTACTCCTTCTGGGGCATGGATTCTACTCCTGCCTTTTGATCTCAACATCTCTCTACAGTACAATATCTGCCAATGATTGGAATGGAGCTTTAATGCTCCATATATGAATTGAATTTAATATCTTAAGATTCTCTTCACTTCTGCCCTGCTAGTGTTTATTCTTTCCTATTTGTTATCCCTTTTCCCTTTCAGCAGGACATCGTACTAACTGGTATTTAAAATTTGCACCAAGTCAATGTGAGGCCTACTCTATTTTCTATGGCTGACCATCATACTATAGTGTAGCCAATCTCTCATGATCTATTGTATACTACATTGGTTTCTACGCTTTGTGGTGACACCTTTTGCATGTGATGTTGCTCAAAGAACTTATTAGACTTAGGACTTAGCCTCTTGTTTACTGTGGCAGATTAAAGATGTTCACATAGATTTTTCTACTTGTTCTATTGAAAGGTAAATTCTAACCTCATAGTCCCTGAATCTGGATTGGCTCAGTGACTTTTTGATTTAAGAGAACATGGCAGAAACAGACGTCTTGGGAGTTTTGTGGCTGTATCATAAGAAGACTTGCATCTTCTTCATAGGCCCCCTGGGACTTTTTATTTTTCTCCCCCTCTGGAAAAAAACAGCTATCATTTAAAAAGTCAGACTCTCCTGATACTGTCATCCTATAAAAATGTTAAGCTACTTATGTGGAGAGATTTTATGGAGAAAGAGGAGCCCAGAAATTCCAAATTTTAACCATTGCACCCCAGCCACCAGCTGTGTGAGCAAAAAATCATGTTGGGCATCCCAGCGCTGGCACAGCTGGGAACCCATCTAACAGCCAGACTGGAGGCGCAAGGAACATCGTACTCACTGACATGAAGGCCATCTGCAGCCACTTGGCCACCTCAGCTGAAGGCTCAACCATGGCGGAGCAGATTCAAGCCATCCTTGGGTTTCAGGCCATCCTTGCTCTTAAGTAACAGCAAATGCCTGATATCCTGACCCACTAAATTGTGAGCAACACAAAATAGTTGTCACTTTATAACACTAAGCTTTGGAGTGCCTTGTACAGCAGTGAATAACATAAAAATAATTTGTCACCCAGAAGGGTGTGCTGTTGTAACTCAAGTCTAAACATGTGCTATTGGCTTTGGGCTTATTTTCAGAGGCCATGAGGACATTATTAATGATAGCTTGAAGGATCTCAAGGACACTATTGATAAGGACTTAAAAAACAGAGAGGAAGCTGTTATGGGAAACTGAAGAAAAGATGAATCTTCACGAAGTGCTGGAAAAGTTTGGCAGTATAGTCACCTGAGATAATGTGCACATTATTCACAATGAACAAACTTTGAATTTGCTTAGGGAGATATGTTTAGGAAGAAAATTAAAAGTACTAACAGGTTTCTTTTAGCTATATAAAATAAGGTATGAACACAGAAAGATAATCCAAAAAGAATTACTCATTTCTGAAGCGAAATATTGAGGAAATCTGAAGGAGCCAAAACTATAGATTCAAAAAGAAAACACTTCCCATCTCCAGTCTCGCCAAATGGTGTAGGACTAGCTAAGTACGAAATGGCCTGGGCGAACATCAGGCCAGGGCGCTACAGGTAAGGATGTCCCAGGCACAGATTCCAAGTGTGAGGGTAGAAGACCATTCATTTATGCTAGAATATTCTTCCACAGCAAGCAGACCCCCAGTTCAAGACAGGGAAGAACCCAAAGAAACTTCACGGAGGCCTGGAAAACTTTGGGGAGATTGCAGTTGGAGGCTGGAACAGGCATGCCTGAACTACGAACTGACGGAGAAATTGGCAGAACCCTTACTTGTGTTAAAGTGGAGACACAAAAACGTTCATGATGAAATTATGGATTGAATTAAGGAGATTTATAAGGAAAAATGAGCATTTAAAGTGTTACCTAGCTGGCCTCTTTCAGTTACACGTGATAATGTATAAGCGAAGTGACTTGAGCTAAAAGAAAGACCATCTTCAAGGAGAAGTTAGAGGAAATATTTCTAACCTAGATCTTGATGGGTTAAAAAATAAACTTATTTCTCATTTCATATTCTTGAGCTATAAATGGAAAAAGAAAAGGCTTTTGTATCCACTGAGTAAATATCACCCTAAAAGCATTTTTAACTATATTTTGATCTTGTAAGTATCGCCCGCAATTGGAATTCATTCTTATAAATAAAGACGACATCCAGTCCACTACTATACCCAGTGTCTAGCCCAGTGTTGGGCACACAGAAGCCTCCCCATATTCATGGAAAAATAGGGTTTGTTATGAAATCATTGCTATGGAATGTGCTGACAGTTTGAAAGAAAAAAATGAGCAAGAATAGTGGAGAAACTTTTATACCTAAGCTTTTTGCAAAAATATAACATTCCAAATAGGGTGATTAATTTTATATAAGAATTTCCAAAGATGAATTTTCCAGTTAAATGCATAGCTTTTTCAAGTTCTCCTTCAAAATTCAAATCTTTCAGATATTCATATTTTATCTGTAATATTGTTAAGTATTTTAACAAGTACAATCTTCAACGAGCAACTGTATTATTTCAACGATTGGCTTCATGAACAACTACTATTCTTTTCCTAGCCTAATTTGATAGTTACTAATGTTTAAGAACAAGTTTCTGACAGAAAAAGTGCTTCACTATAAAAGAAGCAATTTGGGTCAGAACATGTGTTTAAGCACTGTCCTTCGCAGTCATGAAGATCCTTCTCATCAACATCAAAAATACTTAGAATTTAAGGAATTTAAACACATCAATGTCAGAAAAGACTAACTGTTCAAACTATTGTTTAGATTGTGAGTTACAACAGCAATCTTCCAATGAAGATTCAAACAGAAGAATAGTTCCCTTAAAGAAAAGGTCAAATTGAATAAGTGTGTCAATCAAAAGCCAACTACGAAAAGTTCAAGGGCAAGGACTCTCAGTCAAATTCACCTGACATTTTGAAAGCTAGGCAAGACATTTTATATTGAAAATTCATTTTTAATAACAAGGATTTGCAATCATTTAATATATAAAAACCAGAGTTTACTCAAAATCTTAAAAATCATCAATTCTCCTACTTATCACTTCTTTAACTATGTAATGCGGCTTCTGATATTTCAAGTAATACTTACAAGACTCTTCAAAGTCGCACATCTGTGAACTGATAGCAAGACCAATAATCACATATGCATATATATTTTGTCCTAAAATTTCACATTAGTAGGGCTTGAATTTTTCATTATATGTGGAATTAAGGCCTTGCTGACCCCTCCTCCAGTGAAAAGGACATTGTTCTGCTTTCTAAGATTATTGTTGTTTTTAGAGCAAATCTTTATTTAGCTTTAGAGGAAACATTATTTCTCAAAATATTAAATATATGTGTATATATACACACATACTCTACTATGGACTATAATATATATACATATTATATATATATTATATATAAATAAGATATATATATCTTTCCCTATGGTTAAGAATATATATATATTCTTAACCATATATATACTCTCTCTCTCTATATATATATATATATATACTCTCTCTCTCTATATATACTCTATATATATACTCTCTCTATATATATATATATAGAGAGAGAGAGAGAGGGAGAGAAAGAATTCTGATTTGAGATTATTTTTCCATTTTGGAACTCTTTCAGCATAATTTGTCCAATTTTGAACATCAGGAGACTTTGAGGTATTTTCCATTAATCAAGTAGGTATATAATATTTAAAAAGGAAAAAATGTGATTTTTGGAGATATCAATGTTTCCTCCTGAAAAAATGTTAATGTGCATTAACATTTAAAAAAATGATTTCATTGTTACTGAATACTTTTGGAGACTTTTTTGGATTTTAGTCTTTGAAAAGCATAGAACTTTAAAATTAGGTAGATCATTAGCAGTCATTACTCTAACCTTTTCACTTTGAAGATGAGAACTCAGAGAGGTGACATTACTCATCCAGGGTAATACAGCTAAGTAGGGACAAAGCTGGGCCCACATCAGAAACTCTTGAAACCCTCTCCCAACCTGATCTAGCCATCTTGCACTATGTAATGCTGTCACTCAGTAGCATAATTTGATACTCTATCATTACTGTGAAAATTATGGCAGCATTTATTTAAAATAAAAATAGTTTATTATTTTACTCTATAATTCATTCCTGGAAATCTATGCCACAGAAAGGAAATTGTTAATACACCTAGATACAGAGGTTTAGAGATATTTTCTGTATAATTCTTCATAAATGTCTCAAAACAGAAAACAAAGTTAACATTTATTAATATGGAAATGGCTAAATAAATTGAGGTATACTCTTCCGTGGACTATAATATACCTCTTGAAAAGAATGAATTAGATATATATCAAGTAACATGAAGAATTTTCAGCATTTTTGAATAAGAATAATGAGATGCAGAACAAGTACTTAAAATATGTTTCCATTTTAAAGGTAATAAAATAATTCTTGTACCTATATAATTTGTCTAGGATCACAGTAAGAGGAAAATATGAGAAGTATAAGGACATTAACAAGCTTAACTTGGTATGACCTTGTGAGGCATCTGTTAACAGCCTTCATATTCTCTTTAGTCAGATGCCACACTGGTCTAGCACTATGCTTGTATGTCAGCATCGATAACCGAGTTCTGTTCGTCTTCATGTGACATACCGCTCTCCATACATTCTTTTAAAGTGTTTTTGCAAGGGTCATATTTTAGTTAATCTTGGAGAATCTTCTTGCTATTATCTGCCCTCCATGCTGCTCAATCCTGCACAATCGTGTCAATGCTGACGACTTCATTCAGACCTCAAAAGCATGTTACCTTGCCTTTAACATTAAGAAAAACTAGTAGAGAGCACCTGGGTGGCTCAGTCAATTAAGCAGCTGTCTTGGGCTCAGGTCGTGATCTCAAGAGTCCTGGGATAGAGCCCCAGGGTGGGTTCCTTGCTCAGCAGCCAATCCTCTTCTCCCTTTCTCTCTGCCCCTTCCCCCTTTGTGCACATCTTCTCTCTCAAATAAATAAGTAAATAAATAAAATCTTAAAAAAAAGAACTACTGGTGGGTAATATTGATGACATAATAAATATAAAGCTTACGATGCTAGATGAGACCTCAATGGCTGGTTAAGAATTTCTTGACACATGGAAGATGACATTTTATAACTATTTTTCAGATCTTCAGATTTAGCTAGACTTTAATGTCACAACGGTGTTCCAAACTGAGAGTTCATCTCTATTTTTGGCTTGGTCAAGAACATTGTACTATGTGTCAACCACCTGGAAATATTCAGTTGTATTTCTTTAAATGTGGATTTTTATGCAGACTCATACACAACCAATTTTTGAATTATCTTCTGGTTTATTAAGCCATCCAATTGAACTGATTTTTCAAGTCCCTTTGATTTCATATTTTGAGATTATAATCAATACTAAATAAGAACTTCTTGGAGGATTTCCTGGAGGACTTTGATGGTATTCATGATATTCTTTGGTGTTATCAGCTAAAAAGCAGCCTCAGAGAAAGCTAATTTTCTGCCATTATGTTCACAGATGGAAGCTTCACCTTTGAGCAGAACTTCAACAACACTGCCTAATGTGCACTATACTACTTATAAACTTTGTTGGGTTTTGCATGTCTCACTATACCTTAGTCATCTTTGTTTTTAACTTCAAATGTTTTTAGAAGTTCATATTGATATATTTCATATGAAACAGAATTGTTGAATGTATAACTTGAAAATGATATGAAGTTGAACTAGTTAATTTTCTCACCTTTACTATTTTCCTTGGATTAGTCTGCTATTATCATTGTTTTATATGATAAGCTCTTCATTTAATTCTAGATAGTGGTCAGTTTTATAAATATTTCCATTCTCTTCAGCAATTTAAGCTGTAGCAAAATCAGTGATAAAAAATTATGATGCCACCACTCGTTAATGAGAAACAACTGGAAAGGCTAGTTAAAATAGTCTATGAATTTATTTTGGGTTTGGAATATTCAGTATGTTCCTCTTTTTAGATATATTTATAATCTTTTTATCATTTATTAATAATATATATGCTTTTGTTATTGTCAAAATAATAACAAAATATAACTAAAACACACAAGTCACTACAACCAATTTTTGGAAGAGACATTTAACATGGATTATTGTAGGATAGATAAGGTAGCATATATTATAATTATCTTCAGAATACGGTATTTTCTGAAATACCAATTAATTCATTTTTAATTGAACAATATTTCTCTGTGAATTTCTTTTTTCTAACTGTTGCCAATTTTTTACTAACAAGTGAAGTGTGAAAATTTCCTAATATTTTATAAAAAAGAGAACACAAGGCATATAAAACAGAAAAATGACTTTGTATAACCAGATCAAGAACTTTGGCTGGCTTAACTTAATTCAATAGAGAAGAATCAACCCAGATAGTGCCTGCATACAGCGGTTGATACGGTTTGTGTCGGCAATGACAGCCTATGTTTTTCAGTGTCGTGCAAATGATTATGTTTCCTAATGCTCATTTTCCTTCTACATAATACCACATGTATGATCTAGCTTTTAGTTTTGACTTAAAAATGATACCATAGTTGGAGGTAAGGATCTTGGCCCTAATAATTACTTAGACTGCGTGGTAGAGTGTCGCAGTAATGGCCCCTACTTTTTCCATGGCTCTTGGATCCACATCCCTAGACGACCCCCTCCCATACTCACAGCACCTCATGGAGTGATAAGACATTAGCAAACTTGAAACAAACAGATGTTTGCAAGGTGCACGTGTATTGGAGATTGTTATGTTGGCACCTATAACCACCTGGGCTGGCCCTCTACGGGGTGGGAGACCACTCAGAGCAGAGACAATAACATGCGAGCTGTCTTTCCCCTAGACAGCTGGTGGACCTGAGAGCTGACTGCAGATGCATCTAGAAGTCCACATGGGAAGAGCAGAACCAAGCCCAGCACAAATTATTGATCCACAGAATTGGGTCATAAATTGTGTGAAATTCTTTTCACAACAAAAGTTAACAAAACAAATTGGAGCTGTAATTAAGTGAGACTTTCAGGGATCCTGGGAAGGGGGTTGCAAGTTGAAGAAATGTAAAAAAATCGTGGCCAGAGGACAGATGGTGGTAGATTGCAAAAACGCCTGCAATTCTTGGCGGTTCTTCCCAGCAAGCCTTGGCTTCCTTACCCTTAGAATCTGGTGTGGCCTTATAATAGAATGTGATAGTGACTTTGAACAAGTCCTGAGCCCAGGCTTAAGGGATCATGATACTTCTGCTCTTGGACATCGGAACTGTGAGACCTCTATGTGAATAGATCTGGGCTATCGTGTTGAATGATAATAAACATGGGGCCCATTTGCCCAGTCTGAGCTCATCCATTAACATTAGTGCCTCAGAGCTGACTAGCAGCTGACTACAGATGCATGAATGATTCTTGCTGAGACCATGAGCTCAGACCAAATTGCTGAATCATAAAATCATGGGCTAAATAAATGATGGTTTGAAGTCAGTAAGTTTTTGAGTGATTTGTTTTATAGCAAAAACTAACACAATGTTTGTTTAATGTTCAACTCTATATATTTAGGATAACTACTCCTTACTTTCCCATAATTATTCACAGGAAACAAAAGATGTGTACAAAAAGTATTCATTGATATTTAAACTGTGAAATATTCTCTAAAGGAATTTATGTTTCAATATCTAAAATATAAAAATAAACACACCAAAGAAGTATTCCAGTCAGAATTTTAGTATGAGACCAGGCAACCAGCCCCCCCCCAATCCAGGCAACCCCCACCCCTCCAAAATAAAAATCAGCTAGGAAAAAGTGATTTTTAATGTCTTTCCTGATTACTCCTAAAGACAAATAGAAACATCTTATTGAAGTGCTTCATCTCTAACACAAGCTAAACTTATTTTCAACACTGAAGACGTTGCAGTAGCCTGTAAGCCAGTCTTTCAGTTTTCCTTACTACTTACATGATGGATAAGGGCTGTGCATTTCAGAAATCCTTGTGTTAGACACCACTACTATATTAATAAGTATTTTTAAAACAAATTTGTCAGTATGCTTTATTTATTTGTGAGGCTACCAGCAGTTAAAAAGGATAAATGATATTTTATAGTTCCAATTAGGCTTATTAATATGAAACCCTTTAACTGTTTAGTACAATGTTGTATCCTCACATGTTAATGCATTCTAAATTATTTTAGCTAATTTTGCTTGAAGATAGTTAATTCTTTTGGGTTTGCAGATGTGTAAGTTATATGATGAGGAAAAGTTTGATTTTGGGCTAACTCAGAAATTATTGGTTAAATTATTACCTTGACTTTATACTAGTTGGTTGAATAAACTTCACTAATATCCTTAGTAATAAACTCAACTGAACATTAATTAAGTCTTTCTGCCAAAGACATACTTGGTTAATAATTCAACTTTCCCTTCCACAGCTTACTTCCTTCTCTCAACAGTACAATGTCTCAATACCATAACACTAATCATATTAAATAGGTATTTCAGCATCTGTCTCGATTAGTGTTCTAAAGAAGAGAGGTTGCACTTTACTGAACCCTATTCTCTGCCCTAATGTAGTGCTATTACACATCACAGGTCACCATAAAGTTTTTATAAAGCAAGAAATTACTAAAATTTTCCATGATATTGATATATTCCTTTTTTCATTTGTTTTTTGAGCAGAAAAATAAGAAAGTCACTATATGTGGGCATAAAATTATAATTGTTCATATAATAACTAATTTAACAAATATTTAGCAAATAATCTGGCAGGCATGATACCAGGTGCTCAAAAATGATTATGATATAATTTCTGTTCTCAAAAATATATAATTTAGTAAAGAAATAAATGTGGATGGAAGCATAAATTCTGATTTTACCCATTTTATTTAATTGTTTTGTATTTTTATAATTGCCTCTAGAATAAAAAGCAGCCTCCTTAAAAAAACTGCATACTGCTTCTCAGGAATTATCTCAATGACCCCGAGTTGGATTGAATCTCAACATTGCAGTAGTTAATTTCTTTTTTACATACTCCATAGAAAGCTTCAAGCAACATGTAAATTTATATAAAACACATATAATTATGCTCAGAAACATACAACTTATCCCTGAATTTAATTTGGAAAAATGTGGCATCTTTACCTTTACTAGGAACATGTAACTTGCTTTAATTGGAGCTGAGAACAATCATGACCATTTAACTTTCAAAGGTGATATGACCAGCCTTCTTTAAAATGAAATTTCTATAGTAATTATTAGATGAGGTTTGCTTTAACTATAAGGTCACCATTTGTTATTAGAATTCGGTATACAAAACTGCAGTATCTTTCAGATTTTCCTCATTCTCAGTCCCTCCCTAGAATGTTTTCTCCCTTTTTGCTGTTTCTCTCTGCTTTTCCTGAAATACTTCTTATTCTCCTGTAAGACTAGGTTAAGCTCCTTGCTCAGTGAGAAGTGTGCTTCTCCCTCTCCCTCCGCCTCTGTCCCCACTCTTGTTCTCATTCTCTCCCTCTCTCTGAAATAAATAAATAAAATCTTAAAAAAAGAAAAAAAAAAGGCTAGGTGGTTCAGGTATTATTTAGTTTGTAAAGTTTCATTTGCTTCCACAGGTTAGATGATGCTTAACTTAGATTGAATTCCTTAAACACACTTCCTCGAGTTTTTGCCACATACCAGTTTATATGGCTGCTCCTCTGTTCTATCTCAGTTGTAGTCATATACCTCCCGTAGTATGTTTGTTATTGATTACTGCAGAACCCTCAGTTCCTGGACACGTGCCTAGCATATCGGTGCTTAATACATCTTTGTGGAACTGAGATAAATTCAGAATTCATCTACTGTACACTGATAAAATACTCTATGGAGTCATTAATTCTTTGTTAAGGATAAAGGTATTGTGATTTCCGAATTCCCTAAGTTGATCTTTTCCATTTCTTTTACATGAGGGTTATCAGATGAAGAAAGGAAGTGAATAATAATACCTAATAGTTATCTCCAAAATTTCCTCTTCTTAATTTTACAAGATAGAAAACATTCTTGAGAGGCTACCTACTGAGTTATTAATTCTAGACTCATAAAGTTCACTTTTTTATTGTAATATGATAAAAATAGTGCATGAAAGAAACTAGAGGATTTTGAAAAGCTAAACGCTAAACACATCATAATACTTAGGCATGCTTTAGAATTTAATACAAAACAGATGAAGAAAGAGAAATTGCAAAATGAAGGTAGAATTACAAAGATGTCTTGAAAATAATGGCCTCTCAAAACCCAACTCTTTAAAAATCACTTTGAAAAACGATATAGGAGTCAGTCTAAAGCACAATACTTACATATCAATAGTGTTTCAAATGTAAACTTAACCATGTTTGCTTATAAAAGTCTTAAACCTTATGTGGTATTAGCGAATGAGGGCAGTTTTTTTTTTTTTATTTATTTACTAAGGATTTCAAATGTTAAAAAAGTAATCTTCTTTTATATATTATTCCTACAAGCTGAAAATCCTAATATCAAAGACCTTATTATATTATACATTTCATCCCTCTGCAGGTTAAATTATATCCCCTAGATTCATAGATACATATAGCTTACTCCTTAAAAATAACAGAAAACTTATAAAACATGTCAACATTGCCTCAACATGATAACTAGAATCTATCATGTGTTTTTCTTTTACTATCAACTCCTGTGGTTATTATTTCCAAAAAAGAAAATCCCAATTACTTTCAGCACAATATCAAAAATATTTAAATTTTCATGTGAAGCAAAATGAACAAAACTATTGATAACTGACATTCTTTATAACTTTAATAGAAGTTAGAAACTTTCCTTGGTTAATAATAATAAAAAAGATTTAAATCTAGATAGGCATTTGTTTCTAATCGACTTACTGTAGATGGCTGGTTTTTAGTTCATCTACTCCTACCTTTGCAGATTCCTTAGCAACTCTACAAATATTTATTTATTCTCTAAGAGTTTCTTCAGAACAGTTGTGACCCTTGTACTCTACATTCTTTTCTCTTCTTCAGCAGGAAAAGCAATGCAACATAATTCATCTCATAACCATTTTGAAAGAATGTTCAAAAGACTAAAAGAAGTTGATACAATTAGATTCATACACTGTAAAATGATACAATTACAGCAGCCAGAAGAGTGAGCTTTAATTAATGGGAGAACACGCCCACAGAACATCTAAAGAGGAAAATATGGGAGGATATTTTAAGATGTTTTTCAATTCATCCTCAGCAACTTTTGTGAGAGGATTTTTTTTAAAAAAAATGGTGATTTGATCTTACAGAACAGAACAGAACAGATGACTTTAATGTTTTAATAGTGATCAAATCAGTAAGGTTACAAAATAAGCTGAGTTGCCCAGCTAAGAGGTAAAACTATAGTGACAAAATTATCTCTTCATGTCTTCAATTTTCAAAATTACAGAGTGAAGAATTACAGATGGTTTTCATTCTTCATGTCTTTGTTTTGAAACATCAAACCATATTTGGAACAGCATTCAAGGCAATGAAGTTTAAAGCTCAAAGAAGCTTACATGATAATGATGACTGTGTCATGAATGTGCCTGTGTTGGCCCTCATCTCTCTCCCTTCCTGGGCTCAGTGTTGCCCCTCATCTCTCTCCCTTCCCGGGCTCAGTGTTGCCCCTCACCTCTCTCCCTTCCCGGGGCTCAGTGTTGCCCCGTCATCTCTCTCCCTTCCCGGGACTCAGTGTTGCCCCTCATCTCTCTCCCTTCCCGGGACTCAGTGTTGCCCCTCATCTCTCTCCCTTCCTGGGGCTCAG